>ML776760.1:732139-828743 GCA_009831015.1 Picea engelmannii | reverse complement strand
ATATAGCTTGCACCCTTTTCATCTCATTCATACACATTGGCATTTTTAATTTTATATCATCCCTCCCTAAGATCTTACAACCATTCACATGATAGGTCTCATAGGGATTCTAATGAATATGTTGTCCTTTCTTACAACAACCAATAAGAGGTCACTCTTTCCCATTTTCTACAAAATCATTCTATTTATTAGAAATTTTCACTAGGTAATTACAACATTACCTAGGGGATATAAAATACCAATCCCTATCTCTCTTCAAACATCAAGTCATTTTTGGTCAATAGACTTTACCAAGGGGATCCTTACTTAAATTCTCTTTCATTATTGCTTGAGCATACCAATCCATACCCATATGGATATCATCCCTCTTTGGATGTCATTTAATCTAGTGGTCTTCTGGGAAATGCACAAACACTCCCTTTACCAAAATTTCGATCAATACCTTATTAATCCTTTGCCTTATCTTCATAAGGCTATAAGAAATAGCATCATCAACATTTTCATTCATGTTGTTAATTTTTCTTGTTGAATCCAGGTCATTAATGACCAAAATGATCCATCATAACACTATATTTCAAAACATTTAGAAGGCTATTCTAAGTCTATATACATACTAATTGTATATACTCAATTATTACCATTTGCATTATAGCATGATAATATGCACCAAGCATTTTACTCGTGCTTGTAGTGCATATGTATTCCAAATTTATATCTCTTGCATTCACATGCATATATATGTATTCAAGTCAATACATATATACATTCCTCCTTGGGAATAACAAATTACTCAATAAGGTTATGAGCTAAGAAACTTTCTCATATTATGATATTCACATGTCACTTGACCTCTTTCCAATAGCCACTTGCTAATTCCCATTATTGACATAGTGTATCATCGGATACATTTAGCAATGGTATGGATTGTAATTTCTCTGGTTTATTATCCATAATAGGTTTCCAAAGGGTGCACCTTAATGCCCCCATCATCACTTGGATACTTTTCTACTTTTAGCATCTACCTCCCTTATAACAACTATCAATAGTCCAAGGGACTTATTTTAATCACAATACTAAATTGAATCTTAATGAACATGCCATTCATCCTTATAACCCCTAAATTCCAAGAAACCACATCATTACCTTCTCTTAAAATCCATTTACTTATACTTAAATGGGATAACCAACATGTCTCCTTCATTATAACTTCACCTTAACAATTTTTCCATCAGTCCTCTAAGCATGGGGAATTATTCATATATGGCTTAATGTTTTATTTAATAATCAATAATAACTATCAAGGCTCTATCAACCCATACTCATAAACACCATTACAACCTATTTAACACAATCAAGCTCATCCATTCTCTAGACTTATCTAGCCCTATAACAATATTCTTCCTTTTCTACTATTCACATTGAAATATTACCACCAATGCATGTCATCCTATTCAAACTCATGTAGGAGTATTTCTAATTCTAGCAAAGCAATGGAATAACTCTTTTTCTATTATCATGCCTTAGAATTGTTAAATTTTATGTTGGAGAACTAATAAGGAAACATCCATTATTTTTTGTTGCAAATAATTTTGGAAACACAATTTAATCTACAGTCCTTCTTTTAATAAGTTTGTGCAGCTAATAATTAATCATTTAAATGCAAAAAACAAATTTTCCAACAAGCCCGTCTTGGCTATGACTACCAAATCTTATGGCTGCTATCCGGCCCATGTAGGCCTAGAGTTTGAACTCTTCTCTGATACCACTCTGTAACAAACCTAACCCCCTAATCGTTACTCAGGTTGGTGGGATGTATAAATTTCCTCTTTTATTTTATCTTAAACACCTCTATTAACCTCACCTCTAAATCCAATTCTAATCTCATAAGTTATTTTTTCTCACGGAGAGCTTTCCAACAACTGTAAAATGCCAAAATATGAGTTCGGGATCCCAATTTATGGTTCCTTTAAACTTTCAATTCTTTCCCACTCACTACTTACTTTTCCTCCACATGGATCCCCTTCACCTGCACTAACTGATAAGGAGAGCATGTGTGTTTATGTTTCTGGTGACATGCCATCTAATGCCGCACACACACCAGGTCAAAAACCTAGGGAAAAAACTCAACGAAACTCAAAAGGGACCCATCAATCAAAACTAAAATCTCTACAACATCGAACGGTCAAAACTAACTTAATTATATGATCCCTGTTCCTTTTCGGAATTGAAGTTATGTGACAGATAGTTAGTCAGACTATCCTTCTCGGAACACAACTACACAAACCTTCTGAACAACTTCTCCTAAAATCCCCACTCTCCAAAGGATCTAATGGCTACAAATGAGCCTAATCGACGGATAGAATATCCTTGGTCTTCCCAAACCACAAAACATTTATCGAATGCTTCCAGGGTCTAAAAGATCCAACGAATAGGATCTTCTATGATATATGGTCTAGATCTTTTCAGGCTCAAAATGTTAAGAATGAAATATCAAAATAGCATAAAAACCTCAGAATAAGTACTCCACGCCTTGAAAAAGAGAGAAATTCAGATAATAAGCTTCTTCTAGGGGGAAACCTCTTTATAAATCACATGAATTCACAAATACAAGATTATTCCAAATGAAAAGGTCTCCTTGGTATATATAGGAGACTAGGAGGTACAATTACAATTAATGGACCCAAGACGACATAAATAAAATAACAATACTAATGTAATATGCTCCAATTAAGAGGTAATGCGCCACAATTTAGGGCTTAACATGCCCCTCCCCTTAAGACAAGTGTTGTCCTCAATGATTGAGTAGTTCTATATGCTTTTGTATAAAATAAGCATCTTCCCATGTGGAATATTCAACATGTAGTTTCTTCCACTTAATGAGATACTCTGAAATTGATCTATTCCTCAGCTAGTGAATTCTTGTATCAGTGATAGCTTCATGCTCCAATATGATTTTTCCTTCCTCATAAAGTTATGGCAATACAGTTTGAACTGGGATCTTGTCACCTATAACCTTATTTAAGCATGAAACATGGAAAACTGGGTGTACTTGCGAAGAGGCAAACAACTCCAATTTGTATGCCATAGTACCAATATTTTGCAACACCTTATATGGGCCATAATACTTTGGTGATAATTTGTTATCCTTCTTATCTTGCTTGAGGGACATCTGTTTGTATGGTTGTAGTCTTAAAAATACCCAATCCCCTACTCCAAAACTTCTTTCACTATGATGTTGATCTGCTTCTTGTTTCATGCGATTTTGTGCCATGGTCAGGTTGCCCTTTAAGAGTTGGAGAAATTTTTGTTGATGCTCGATGTGATATTCCATTGCTTGAACCTTAATTTTTTCTTTTATAGAAGAAGTGATGGACACTGGGTGATATCCATAAAGTGCCATAAATGGTGTCATTTTTGTTGCAGTATGAAAGGAAGCGTTATACCACCATTCTTCCAAGGGTAACCACTTGAACCATTGCATTTGTTTATTAGAGACAAAGGAACGAAGGTAGACTTCCAGAAATTTGTTCACTATCTCAGTTTTTCCATGAGATTGAGGATGATAAGATGAGTTATGAGCCAATTGAGTACCCAAACAAGAAAATATTTATATCCAAAAATGACTAGTGAATATGGGATCTCTGTCACTTACAATAATGTTTGGCATTCCATGTAGCTTTTGAATTGTCTCCATGAATGCGGTAGCAACTGTACTGGATTTTAAAGGATGAGAGAGTGAAAAAAATGTGTGTACTTGGTAAGTATATCAATAATCACCATGATGACAYTCTTTCCTTCAGACTTCAGTAACCCTATGATGAAATCCATGGAAACCTCCTCCCAATAATGACTTGGAATGGATAATGGTTGTAAAAGATCTAGGGTYYTAATTGTTTCCACCTTATTTTGTTGGMAAACCAAACATTMTGCCACAAAGCTTTRAACATCATTTTTAAGGCCATCCCAAAACAATTCCCTCTTGACCTTGTGATAGGTTTTCAAAAATCCTGAGTGCCCTCCTACCCGGTAGGTGTGTAATTCCAAAAGTACCTTTTGTTTGAGTTGGGAGTTMTTACATAAATATAAGCGATATTTGTACCATAGTGGATCATTTTTCCATGTAAATGTTGGATGCATTGGAACCCTGCTACAACCTTTTAATGAGAGTCCACACTTTTTCGCCATTCTTCCATTCATCCCTTGCTTATGTTATCCAATTAGGTTGGATGATAGAGATAGCATAGAGAAATTCCTCGACATGTTCATCCTTTCTTGAGAGTGCATCTGCCACAACATTTTACTTCCCTTTTTTGTACATGATTTCAAAGTCATAACCCAACATATTGGTCACCCATTTTTGTTTCTCTTCTAAAGATATTCTTTGTTCCAAGAAGAATTTAAGACTGTCATGATTTGTTTTGACCTTTAAATGCCTACCTATTAGGTAAGGCTGTCATTGCTTCAATGTATGTAGTATTACCATCATTTCCTTCTCATAAATGGGTTTGTGTAAGTCATTTCCCTTGAGTGGCCAACTTTCAAAAGCAAGGGGAATTCCTTCTTGCATTAGAACAACACCAATTCCATTTATCGAGGCATCGCATTCCACAATAAAGGTTTTTGTGAAGTCTGGTGTGGTCAAGACATGATCTTTGCACATTGCCTCTTTAAGTTATTCAAAATCTTGAGTTGCCTTTGGAGTTCATGAAAATGCATCCTTCTTATTTATTGCAGTTAAAGGTGTTGTTTTTCTTCCATAGTTCCGAACAAACTTGTGGTAGTAACCTGTCAAACCCAAAAATCCTCTAATATTCTTCAATGTTTTGGGAATCATCCATTCCATCATGGCTTTAATATTGTTAAGGTCTATGTTGAAACCTTCATGAGATACAATATGACCCAAATACTCTACCTCCTTCACCCCAAAAAAATATTTGGATGATTTGGCATATAGTTGTTGCTCCTTTAGTAGTTGTAGCACCCTGTCAACATGTCAAACATGATCATGATCACGAGTGGGTGGAAGACCTCTGGGAATATCTTCAAATACTTTTGAATGCTTATCAATGATCCCTTGGAGATCTGGGGGAATAGATGACTTAGATGTTTGAACATCTAGTGAGCATAGTTGTACAATTACACCCCGATTCCCCTTTTCAATAATTTTTTCATTCCATTAGATCTTACAACCTTACCGGTTCCCCTATGATACCCCTTAACTCAAATTCCTTTACTTCCAATGAAAATTTCATTAAAAGTTCTTGAAAATTAAAAGCCAATGTTCCCAATGATTGTAACCATTGGACCCCTAGTACGACATTAGCACCATCCATGGGCATAGAAATCATTAGGCTATTCATTACATACTCTCCCATAGTAATATTGATCTTATGGAATTTTCCTGAGCAATTGATAGTTCCTCCTTTTGCAATCATTACTTGAAAATCTGGCACTGGATATATAAATCAATTGAGAGATTTGGCTAATTTACAGTGAATGAAATTATGGGTACTGCCAGAATCAATTAGCACTATTACCTTTTTATTTTTGATATATTCTTCGATCTTGAGGATTTGAGGAGTGATAATTCCAGCCAATGCATGACATGATATGGTGGGAGTCAACTCTTCAAAAGAACTATCTTTTACATATTCATCTTGAGATAGTTCTTGTTCTTGTTCTTATTCTTCTTCCTCTTCATAATCTATGTAGAATAATTTATTCTCACCACACTTATGTCCCTTACTGTACTTGTTTTCACAATTAAAGCATAAACCTTTTTCTTTTCTTTCCTCCAACTGCTGAGGTGTCAACCTTGTAGGTTGAGGTGGTTTAGAAGAAGGAACATTATTCTCTTGATAAATTTTAGGGGTGGTTCCCAAATGCAAACCTCGTGTTGAATTTTATCCTTTAAAGTTCTTGTTAGTACTCAAATTCACTCCTCCATAACTATTTTCAAACTTTCGTCAAATTGCGTAAAACTTCACCAGGTTTTCCATTGTTCATTTCTTTTGTGTCGGATCTATCAAAGTTGCTTATTTTTTCATCAAATCTACTATACCTTGTCTCGTCAAATTGCGCAAAAATCATTAAGCTTCAAATCACATTTATGTCAAATTCACCAGTTGGTTGTTCTTTGCATCAACTTCTTCAAATTTCTCATATGCATTCATTCAACATGATTTCATGAGTTAGTTAAGCTCCAGGATAAATCAAGAGTCATTCAACTTGGTTTCATGAGTTAGTTAAGCTCCAATATAAATGAAGAGCAATCTCACTTTGTCTATTTTCCCCATGATATTCTAAGTATAAAGTTTAAGTTCTAAAAAAATTAATTATTATTATTAAACCATTCTTTTGGTTTGATTTTAATAATTATATTTTTAATCGAAAGAACTTTAACATTTTTATCTTTTAAAAATGGGTTTGTTACAAGTCCATCTTATAGATTTCCAAGGTAAAATCCACTTAAGTTATAAAGTATGCGGACCACCATATGTTAAGCTCAAGTCTTAAAGTATATGCATAGAAAGTACACCATGGATATATGGAGTCTATATCTTATCGCAAATCATAAACGCCTAAACTCAAAGCCCAATCATTACAAAAACTACCAAAATAAAAATATGAAATGTGTTGGCCCATCACTCCATCGAATTCCTGTTACATACGCCAAATTTCACATGCCCAGGAGTGAACCTATTGATTAGTGTGCTCGCCAACAAATAAAAAAAATTCCATTTGTCGTCAAAGAGAAATGTTCGAGGGTGCAGGTGTCCAAGTTAACTCTGAAAGAGCATTAAAAGAAACCGATAAATCAAGAGCTAAGCCTTCCTGGATATCACCAAGCGCTATCTGAATATCTTGAAATGCTTATTGTTGTTTTGTTTTGCAAAAGATTTGGGTTTTGATCAAATTAAAGCCCAAGGTCTATTCCACATGGAGCGTCGAGTTAGTGGAGGAGCCCACGAGGAAAATCATGTGCACAAAACATCCAATTATATTAAGAGTAGGTAATAATATATAGCAAAATATTTGTTTATTACTTGTGCATGTGGGATATTTCCCACCGCACAAAGAATAAAATTCGATCTCCCGGCATCGATAGCAACACCAAAATCAAAATCTCCAAATTTTGTCAAACAAATATGCTTAGACATGACCATATAATGAGAAGGGGTAATCACACCACTAACTCGGATCGTGGACAGTCTTCTAGGTGTCAAGGGAGAGGATTCAGTTGCAAATTTAATCGTCTACAGAAATTGGCACTCCACAATATATTTTCTTCATTTATGCATCTTGGCTCACACAATTATTTGCAGAAGCGATACATAGTTCCCCTCTTCTAAGAGAAGATCTCTCATTTCATTCATTTGTGAACTATGAACTTTTATGGTAAGGGAATTTGGTCAAAGGTCATCTCAGTGTCAATGTTGAGCAACACCAGAAAACTGAGTTTGTTTTGGCCATTCAGTTTGAGGAAAGGTGCTCAAATCTACCAACAGAGTCTACTCAAACTACTGATGGGACTTGAAATCTGGACAAAAGATTGTAATTACAAACACCATGGAAAAGGTGAGGATCACTCAAAACTAAGACAGAGAAACATATAGGTTTCATTGAGGTAGTATATTAGTGCCAAGTGAAATGTCCACGTCGAGGGGTTATGCCATAAGGAAATTGTTGCTTCAGCTGCGTTAATTGTAAATTTAGCAGGCATGGAAAGAGATTTGAAAGATTGTAATATGATCATTTGATGTGGGGTAAGGACAAGCATTCCCACTTGGAGAATATCGCCAACATCGCCTTCAGACTCTTTCTTTTCTATCAGTGACAAGAGTCTCTCTATAATGGTACCAATTGCTTTTTGTTGGGATGAGAAATGGATGGTATTGATATTTGAAGCCATGAGTTTTCACCAATAAATAAAAAAATGGATTTAGCTGAAGATGAAAGCCAGATCAAACCATAACAAGTGAACTTAAATGGTACCATATGATGGATAAATAGCTAGTTCATGATGTTATTCAATGCTTGGGATGTAACTTCTTTCAAAACTGTTTGTGAACCCAAAAGAGTCATCAGTGTTTAGTCGAAAGGATTCATGCACAATGTATAAAAGCCACCATATGGATTTTTAGACAGAGGTCGAGTATAGTGGGTATCAAATCAACATTCAAAAGGGATTCAAAGAGAATTTTTAGACATCAGTTAAATATTCCATAGGTAGGTGGCAGAGGACTTAACAAATTCATAAATTTAGAAATTATGAACCGTGTATTTAGCAGAACACCTGGCACTAAAATTGCATTTTAGATAAGCAATCCTATTAAAGCCCGATATTGGTATGCATATATATATTTTCAACAGGTGTCAAATCTCTCTAGCAAAGAAGACAATATCAATTGGTCAACACCATATTTGAAGCAGTCATAGCTCAACAAGTTTTATTCCAAATCACAGATTGCCAGGCACACAATCATCAGTTTGAATTGGAGTTCATCATCTTCCAGATTTTTCACCATAACTTCAACATATCTCAATCAGTTGTCCGAATTGGATTTCATCATCTTCCATATTTTTTTCCATAACTTAGACATATCTCTCTTATTTTTGGGATATTTTTAGTTGCAAAAAAGGGCTAAATAGGATATAAATACTAGCATTTTCTATGTAGAAAGGGGAGAGAGAGGCAAAAGAGAGGGATTTTTGGGGCAGAAGCCGGTATGTGTCATTGTGAGCAAAGGGAAATTTTATTAAGTAATCATTTATGACATTGAACATTCATGTGAATTGCTCAATCATATTGTGACCTCTTCATTTTCCATTATGCATTTTTCTTCTTACTTAATAAGTTGCAAACATTGAGATTCAATAGTTTCCTTTGATTTACAAATTCTTGAGCAACAAAGAATCTGTTGTGACTATCATGTTAATTATTATTTATTGTTCAAGTACATTTTGTAGAGAAAATCTTTGTTTAATGGATGTTCTTCTTTTTGTTACATTCTTTGTTCTTCCATACACCATCATATAAGTTGTTTGTATGATACACATTTCAAGGGCCTTTGATCTAAGAGAGTGTTTACTTGACTCCATGCCCAATGGTATATCATTGATATGAAGTTAATTTTTTTTCCTCTTACTTTTTATTTCAATCTTGTCGATCCATCAAACCCATCCATAATCCTATTTGAATCTATAAAAAATCATTGCAACAACGTGGATTTGCTAGGCTTGCCCCCAAAGCAGGCCAGTGAAAACTTCTAGCACTAACAGTTCCTATGAAGACATCAATCAGGTGCTCATATGGAATATATATTACCTTTGTATTCAATCTTTGGAAGTTCTCAATGTTCTCCGCAACTGAACCATTTTTCTTGAGATTTATTAATTGGATGAAGAAGGTATTTCTCCTTGTATCATCATAGTGTGCTATCATTTCTTCCGTGAAAATTGTCCAAGTGATAAGTGATTTGTGATAAAAAATCCAACGATACCACACAAATTGATTAGGTTCTAAATATAAGGACGCAATGCGTACCTTTTATTTGTGTGGCACAACATGTAGATTAAAGAACTTCTCCATCTGGAGTATCCATGTGATTGGATACTTACCATCAAACTTCCTCATATCGATCTTAGGAAGTGGTTGGTAGTCAAGCCAAAGCTAGAGTTTCTCTAGTCTTGATTCATCTTCCTTATGTCCTCATCATGAATTTCATGGGATAAATTGTCACTTTTAGGTGGCCTCTCTATTAGAAACTTTTTCAACCCTTCCATGATCTCCCCTTTTAAGCCATCCATCTTAGTATCCATCATCACTTCCAGCTTAGCTTCAGTTGAATACATCATCCTTTGTAGTTGATATTTTGTTACTGCATTCTTTTGTAAATCATCTATGTCCTTGTGCATTTATTCACCTTCATTAAGAGTCCAACTAGGACTATATGAGGGCTTATTTGGTGTATAAGTTCCTTTTTTGGTGGCATGTTGTACAAGTATCACTTCAAGGTAGGAATTCCTAATTGGCTTAGGTAGAGGTCCTCACGGACAAGGGAGTGTCAGGTGCTATAAATATCTGATATACGTGTGAGGTCCAACAATAGTAATCGGCCCAATATCTCAGGGAACTAACTAAGGAGGATTAACCATTCCCTTAGTCATACTATCTGACTACCCAGATACTAGAGAGTGATCTCCTCGAGTGTTGTTCTCGGTGTACTATAGAAACAAGACGACCAAATGGTTTACTCGGTTGGTCTCAATATTTTAGGGGGTCTCCTGATATATGCAAGGTACATGGGATCTCAAATCCATAGTAGTGTTTTCTAATGTGCAACCATTCGAAATGGGCCTTCCAATATACTCTAGGTATGTGGAAGAACCACACTATCCCTGAGTTGTAGCACTGACAAGTAATGACAACTCCTACGTTTAGAGATGCTGAAATATGTATGTACCTAAAAATCCATAAAATTCTCCCAAATTTATGTGATACTCCTTTTATCCCACTTTTTTACTCACCCCAATTGGATCTTCTACTCAAAATATATGAAAATTTCCCCAAAAAAAAAAATAACGCACCTTTTAAAACCCTAATTTGGAGACTATTCTGCTAGTCGAGATTTCTTATGTTGTAGCTCTATAATTTCATCCCTTATGAGTCTCAAATTTTGGCATGAGGTATCTTGATTTGTCTTCTTTCTAACGCCATAGGTTAGACCAATATTGGGTTCTCCAAGAGAATTTTAGGTTAACTTTCCCAAGATGTGTTGATGTTTTCCCTTTCCGGAGAGAAAATTTGTACGGCCTGCCATGTGTCACTGTATTCACTTCCGACCTTGAAATTTTCACCAATAAAATTTTAGTTCATACCCTAACCAATGGAATAGGTCTCACTCAATTTGGAGCTCTGTAGATTCAAATATAATAGTTTTTCCAAGAACACTTGTTTTAGACTGAAATTTGGACCAACCCCAAACCTTAATTTACTCAGAGAATAAATTTTATAGTACAGAGAATCAAGGGCTGAAATGTTTACACCAGATACTTCAATATTCCGCCTTCTTGCTGTAAAAATTTCAAAACCCGAAACCAGGTAGAAAACAATTGTGAGAGAAAATTACAAGAAGACTTGTTTCAGAGTAGTTTCAGGACTAGTCCAAAACCCTAATTTGAAAAGAATGTATCTCCAAAAATATAATGAAACAAGATCTGAAATTTGGATCCAAGTTACACACACACACACACACACACACACACATATATGTCTCCTCTACACCATATAAATTATAGATATTGAAACCTTCCATCAAAAACATTGTAGCAAAATTTCCAAGAATACTTGTTTTGAAGAAGCCAGTCCCGAGGATTGTCTAGCTCTAATACCAAATGTTGATAACCAAATATCAAAATAACATAAAAACCTCAGAATAAGTACTCCACGCCTTGAAAAAGAGATAAATTCAGATGATAATCCTCTTCAAGGGGGAAACCTCATATATCACATTAATTCACAAATACAAGATGATTCCAAATGAAAAGGTCTCCTTGGTATATATAGGAGACTAGGAGGTATAATTACAATTAATGGATAGAAGACGACATACATAAAATAACAATACTAATGTAATATTCCCCAGTTAAGGGGTAATGTGCCACGATTTAGGTCTTAACACAAAAGGTGCATTACCTTTAGTCAGTGAAATTCACTCGCTCAAAAAGCGCAACCACTTCCCATTACCTTCCGAAAAGATCCTTCTGAAAAGGAAGTTTCTGACGGATCCAACAACTGACAGTCCTCTGATCCAATGGTCCATATCTTTGCAAACTTCTCAACCCGCAAAATAGTTAACGTGCACAAAAAACTATGATAGGTTGGATTAGGTCCTTATAAAATTGATAACTCAAATCCTTTCGGTTGGGCTCTACAGAAGATCGAAAGTTTATAGCCATTTGGGATTATGCATTTGGTTTTTCTCTCTATCAGAAAATACCACCTACTCCAATCTCACGGATCCTTCTAAAACCTGCATTTCGATTGACCTAATGGACTGGGTCAAGGACAAGATCTACAATCTAGATATTTATGGTCCTATTCCTTGGTAGATCAATGGTTCTCTCTCACATGTTTGGTTTTATCCCTATCAGAAACTCCACCCATGCCAAAATTCACGGATCTTTATGAACAAGCCTTTCCAATAGGCTTCTTTCAAACGCTTATCTATGATAAACAATTGGGATCATGACAAATCGATATCTTGTGGCCTCTCGAGCTTGCACATGCGATTAATTCTTATTTCATCTATGTATCCTTTTGATACCCCAACTTCTGAAAATGGTGGATATTTATTCCTGACATCTGATCTAACGACCATTATTACCCCCACTCATCACAGTACTACCGAGGTCCTTTCAACTTGCTCCACTAGAGTGCTGACACCTATCCACCACTAAAAAGGGTTAGACCAATCAACATGTGGCATGATGCATCATCATATCTACCTAATGAATTGGGTCAAGGACAAGATCTACGATCCATATATTTATGGTCCTATTCCTTGGAAGATCAATGGTTCTCACTCACATGTTTAGGTTTATCCCTATCAGAAACTCCACCCATGCCAAAATTCACGGATCTTTATGAACAAGACTTTCCAATAGGCTTCTTTCGAACGCTTATCTATGATAAACAATTGGTATCATGACAAATCGATAGCTTGTGGCCTCTCGAGCTCACACATGTGATTAAGTCTTATTTCATCTATGTATCCTTCTGACACCCGAACTTCTGAAAAATGGTCGAGATCTATTCCTGACATCTGATCTAACGACCATGATTACCCCCATTCATCACAGTACTATCGAGGTCCTTTTGACTTACTCCACTAGAGTGTTGACACCTATACACCACTAAAAAGGGTTAGACCAATCAACATGTGGCACGATGCATCATCATAACTTCATTAGCTCTCTCTCTCTCTCTCTCTCTCTCTCTCTCTCTCTCTTTTACAAGTGTAAAAATGGGTGGAACCTCATTCTTGTAGCCCTTCCCCACCGACACCTAGGATTTTCTAACAAGGATAGGTTAAATTAAAAAGGGGGTCCAGGTTCCAATTCTTTGTCTATCCTGGTTATTTGGAAATTCATGCCCGCGCATAAGTTCTAAACATGATGACTCTCAAGTTTTGGGGTTTCCTCCTATTTCCACTCCTGTACTCATATAGGAAAGGTATTGAACATATAAATCTAGGTGTGACAGGAGAACCATGAATATTAAGGGATATCAACACTTCGGGCTACACCAGGGAGTCAGTCGCACTTAAGGAAAACAATACGTCCTAGAGGCGTAAAATCTATCCCACATACATAGAGACTAGGAACTATCGTTTTTGCAGGTTTTACAAGGAACCGAAACCAGTAAAGGGAATTATAGACAAAATGAGCTTAACTCATGCCTCCCTTACTCATTTCTCAGAGTCTTAGGATCTATGACCAAGCTCTCTTTATCGCATGTTCTCATAGGTTAAATAACCATAATTTTATAACACATAATTATACTGTGAATCATAGAGCCTAGAAAATCTCCTCATTCAACATACATCATAAGAGATAATAACCATTAAGGAATACAAGAAAGTAGAATAAAGTATGAAAACTTTCTTTAATCTATCTCTCTTTCATTGATATTTTATTCATGCCTTCAAATAGTTCATATATTTCATAGTCAATAGAAACCTTACATGGTAAAATAATATCAATTCATCACGAAATATGCATGAACCCATCTATTCAAAAACTATTGGCTAAGGGTGAATGCCTTTCCACCCAACCATAGGCTCAAATGCACTAGTTTTCCTTGCAATCTGGACACCCTCATTCCAAGCCATGATACCACCAGGAAAATTACTCTCAAAATTTTAGAGAAAAATAGAAAAGTGAAGAATACCTCCTTAACACATCTACTGGTTGGAATCCTTACACCCACTGTGCCCAGGACATCCACGATATTTTTCAAATTCCCTCCCAGAACCAAGCTAGTGTCCCTATCATCTCAAGTCGGGTTCCAATTTATTAGAATATCCATGCACATAGCCTTTCTCTAAAGAAAGTACATGTCTTCCCACATGTGGGTTCTCCGCTATATTTCAACAATCTCTTGTACCTGCCTCTCCTTGTCTTCTTTCCACTGTATCCCTCTTCCTTAGCATGCACCCATGTCCTTCTGCCTTCCTTACCCCATAAGGTTCTTGACCTGTCCATTTCTTTCTTCTATCAAAAGGAACATGTGGGTCAATCATCGAGGATTGTGATGGATTTCTTGTTGTACTCTGGGCTGACATTTTTCTACTATCCTATCTAGTATTCCATGCTTCCATTCATTGTGGGTGTTTTTTTGTTCAACTGCCAATGTCCCTCCATTAACAAATTTTATTTGGAATCAGGAAAAAAGGGAAAATAACTTATTATTTCCAAAAATAAATAACTTAGCAAAGAGGCTTGGGTTCTATTAGCTTACTTAATCTTAGCATAATGAACCCCCTTTTCAAGATCCCACACTCTTTCCTCAAGTGGTATCATGGCCAATATTTTAAGAATTCACCCTTCAACCAGTCGTTTGGATTTTATTTTACACAATGATACAATTTACATTGTTCTAGATTACCCTGGCATGGTAACATTATCTCCAAAATGAGATAACATAATCACAAATTATAATTAATTACAAATTAATCAGAGTACTAAAAATGGGGTGTTACACCCTTTTTCCTAAGGATTCTTCCTTCTTGGATTCATTCTTAGTAGGCTGATCTTCTTGTTTTATGATAGGAATTTTTCTATTTAAAGGATATTTGAATCTTTCCTCCTCTAATCAGATTTATCCTTCTTCTTATCCTTCCAATATTTCTGCAAATATTCTTTGTCCTTTCCTTTCTCATACATGTACTTATCCTTTCTAATGTTCTTTATCAAAGTTCTAGTTTCATCATATTGAATTTTATATTTATATAAGGATGGAATCCCACTCATAAACATTTGTATATTCACCTTCTCATCCTTGATAAACCCCACATACTTCAACAATCCAAAGAATTTATTTTCATATTCTCCCATGGTCATGCTCCCCATATTCAATTCAAAGAAATCTTCCATATTATTGTCATAATAGTTCTATGAAATATACTCCTGCTAAAAATATTTCTTGAACTACTTCCAAGTAATCCTACTCTCATCAATGTGCTCAACTTGTTTCAACTGATCCCACCACATAACATATTTTCCATGCAAATGATATGTGGAAATACTAGATTCTAAGTTAGATGAGTAGTTGTGCAACTAAAAATACTTCATGATTCCAAGAAAACAAGATTCAACATAATTTTACCTTTCTCTTCCACCATCAAAGGATGGTGGCTTAATCTTTCGAAGTTCTCCTTTCAAGTTGTCCATCTCATATCTTCCTCTTTGATTCCTAACATGAGACACTCTGGACTACTCCTTGACTATTTAGATGCATAAAAATTCATGTCTAAGTAAGGAGGTGAGTGGTGATGTCTATGAGTTATATTATAACTTCTTGAGTGACTAGGTCTTATGTAGTTATTTCATCTTTCATCACGTCTTCCTTCTTCCTCATGTCTTCCATGTGATCCATTCTTCGTTTTCCTTTGCAATTGTTTTAGGATTTGCATCATTTGATCATTTGTTTGATTCTACTCCTCCTATGCTCTCATTATATTGTAATTTTCATCTCTATAACTCTTCACATCCATTCTCATACATCTAATAGTATATACCAATTATTCTGGTTCCACTCTGCTCCTATGTCCAAATGTAGATTTAGTTTCAACATTACCCACACTGATATTTTTGCCTTTGGCTTATCTCTCATGAATGTAGTCTCTTTTTTAATCCTTCATGTCTATGATCTGAAATCCTAATATTTAATTTATATTCTTATACCTCTAATTCTACAAAATGTACAAGCAACCATTTTGTTAGAGTTATGCATGTTATAAAATTTGTCAATTAATTCTGCAGGTGCTGCTTCTTCTCAATTCATGAAGAATTATATTATAATTATCCAAATTCTAATAATTCTAGGTTATTATCCTATGAATAATATTTCCAATTAATATTATTATGCCCCAATCCTATCTTTGAGTTGAAATTTATGTCTTCATGAAAAATCCATTTTCACCCAATTTGTCCATTTTCTTCACTGGTGCAATTTCACTAGAATGCCAACTTCTATCAACTGTAGAAGAAAATACATCAAGAACCAAGAATACTTGTGTATTAGGAACTAATAATTATCATCATGGTGAACACACAACAACCTTCATATCCTCCATCTCTTTCTCTAGTAAGATTCTACAACAATATGGAATTTGTAACTTTGTCCTTTTTACAAATTTTGCACTTAGAAATTTTAGCAGAACCAACTCTCTCCCAAATTGTGCATTTTTACAAAAAAATTACTAAAACAAAGTTGTATGTCTTGAAGAGTATTTAAAATATTGAGTAAATAAAATTTTCCATTTTTGTGATCTAGGGTCACTTTTTCTCCTCTGAAAATCCAAAAAATCTCAAATATCCCCAAAAAGTGGCCTAGAATAAAGAATTTTGGCCTATTTCAGCATCCCCTTTCCAAACCCATTATAATTTATCCAATTCTTTTCACTGGTTATTTTCATGTCTTCTTTTTGGAATCTCTCCAAAAATATCATCCTAATCTATATCTCGGTCACTGAACTGGACTCAAATCGTTAAAAACTTTTATTTTGAACTTTCGAGAAAATTCAAGAGGAAATGACCAATGGGATTCATTGACACTTTTATACAAATCCTCATTGTAGAAAAAACCCATAAAAGTTTATCTCAATATGAGTTATTGTGCTCTAGTTATGGCCGAAATAAGAAAATGGCTCTAGGCTGGGTTTTTTTTTTTAAACATAGGAAACTCTTTGCATATGTGGCAATCTATTGATGTAGTTGTTGATGTGGCACTATGGATCCACATGGAACTCTAAGGGGATGCCATGTCTCCCCTTCAACCACCCTATCCGTACCTTGTCATCTTTTGTCACCACCTTCTATCTCTCTTCCCTCTTCCTCCTACCTTAACTTTCTTCTTACCTTACCATTACACTTCAATATAAAATGAATTTATGAAATATGGGACCCACCTGTACTAGCTGCCACATTGAACCACCAAACAATGATCGGGGATGAATAAAAGGTTCTAGGGTTGATTTCATAGGTTGAAGCACCCAGGAGTTAACAAGGCATTCACCTCCAAAATATCCATACCATTGAGGGTACATGTGGTGCTCCCACAACCAGTTCAAAGGTTTAAAAACATTTACATAATCACCTACCCAACCTCCAATACTACCAATTGTACCAGTCTATCCCACAACTTGTCACCCTGCCATTGTGGTCTACCACCCCACCATATTGACCTATCACCATGCCACCGACATACCACCATGGTAGTCCATGGCATCACCATCATGTCACCTGCCATGTGGCCTCCACATCATTATTATGTCATGTGACATCCCCCCAAAAAATAAAGTATTTTTGAAATTTAAATTTGTTGGAAAATTATTCCGTTTTTAGTAAATTCGAATTTGGAAAATTTTTGCCTTTTATGGCAATTCCGAATTTCGAATTTAATAATTGTAATTAATTATTATGACTGTTAAGTAGAGATCTGATTTGACCCAACTAACTATTTGACTATGACACTTGTATGAAAACATAATATTTTATATTGATTGCAGGAGGACAAATGGAACAACCATGTTAAAATCAACTGACCATGACTCCATGAGTGGGGAACCTATTGGAACTACCTCTGGGYTGATTATTACAAGTGGCAAATCAGATATTTGGCCATTGGCAGCCCCTAAAAATCAGGGATTTAGAAAGATGCGAAAATTCCCAAGGGAGGGAAAAGACCTAGGCAAAAGGATTTTTTTTGGATAAATAGCATATGTGAGGAGGCAGGACACTGCCAAGTATGCTCGGAAGGGAGACTATTGATTCTTCCTTGATGTTATGAACACTATGGAGTGAGTGTGAGGCAAGAGGAATCTGTTGGAATTGAAGGATATTGTTGAGGAGGATTCTTCCAAGTTCGTCCTCATGGATTCATGGTCAGGCTAGAGGGTGAATCGGGCAAGTGTTTTTGGCTGCCTTATTCTACGGTTGGGAGGAACGTGGTTGTTCCCTTTGTCTTCCCGAGATCTGGTTCAGATATGTAAATCTTCCCCTGCTCTGTTCTTGAATGAGTTGTGTGTAACTGATATTATGCATCTAATTGTACTAAGTTGAAATAATTTTCCATGGATGCCATCTATTCATGGTATGAAGTTTATAATCAAAGACTAAATTCTGGATTGGTCCCTCCTGAAAACTAGAATGCTAGGTAGAATTATCTATATACAATTGAACTTGAAAGAGAAGATCCATCTACAGGATATGTTTAACTCTGAAATCAAAATTCTAGTTAGGATTATCTGTATACAAATATGCTTGAAAGGAATAGATCTATTATAGGCATATGTTTATTTCTGTGACTGAGATATTAAATAGATCTAACTATGAGCAATCAGAGTTGAGTAAATCTGCACCTATAGAAACGTTTAGGTGTATCTCTATAATTAAGATTCAGAAAAAATCATGCCACTTAGCGGAGACTTCCTTTCTAGTATAACTTGGAATTGAAGAGAAATACGAGGCAACACAAATCTTATGTATCACCTATGTATTTATATATTATACATATATACATTTGGAAAGCTGTATAGGCGTCACAACAAACTAGAAGTGGACTATCTACAATAGAAAAAGTTGATATGATATACGTTTTTTTCTTGTATTATATGAATTATATACTGATCAATCGTATGCACCAACAACATGCAAATGAAATGCTAGATGGGTAAAGATCAGAAAAATTTGAAAGTTAAAGAAATCTAGAACCCTTTTTTTTATCAGACGCTAGAATCGAAAGTACAATCATGGAAATTTACATATATCATGAGATCTTATGCATTTCTATATTCCAAGTTCTGTAGTGGAATTTCAACCTATGAAAAATAAAATTTGAAAGAACAAATTCCTTTGGAGCGGTCTACCCTTTCAACATTCAAAATCTATGGCGGGTTATAAATTGGCACAACCCTTAAAGACATCCGGAAACAAATCTCAGGAGTATTAGATTCATTTATGGCAGTACAGTCTCATAGTCATGGGTCAGATATTAAAACTATAGAAGCCTTTGACTTCAACGACGTGGAATGATTTACGCTGGGAAAACTTAAGTTAATGCAGACATTTATATAGATACGCATATAACCATGTATGCTTACAGGAGTCTATACGTATAATAACAACCACAAGACTTACTTTAAATCAAAACAGTTAAATCAACAAATGACACAAGTAAAGATGCATTAAATTCGATTCACTGTATAGTCTACCTCTATCGCGTTTTCACAATATAGATTATGTCTGGAATATCACTACGCAGAGACTAACAACGAAAAACCTCAATAAAAGAAAATAAATTTACAACCCTTATTTAACAAAAATTCTATACATCTAATGAATTGGGTATCAGTCTTATGCCAAGAATGCCAGGGTAATAACCCAACACCACCAGGACTTTTCCAGATCTCTCAAAGAGTTCTCTTGTTAGAAACCAGAATACCTTTCTGAGTAGGACCCGAATTAGATCTAGCGCCATATTCCACATGGACCTACAAAAGAAGCGAAGCATTCAAATTAGTCATGGAATAGAGGTCTTTTTGAAACTCGATTTTTTTTTATCAAACATACAAGATAATGATTGGGTATAAACTATTACTTATCTTCGATTTTCCATAGGTAGGCTTCCATTCTGAATCACGACCACTGTTAGACCGAAAGGGGAGGAGTGAACATGATCAAGCTGATGGGTACCCTCGCATCAAACATGACCCCATCATTAGTTACAATATCTAGTACAAAGAGATGGGTTTTACAAGAAATGTGTTTTCATAAATGTACAGGACTTCCGACATCGAATTGAGGAAACATTAAACAAAGGACGATTTTAATACAATTATACAGAGGAATAGACAAGTCGCAGAGAATATATTAAACATGAATTTTGTAATCCCATACACTGATAATATGAGGATGCCTATTTTCTTTAAACATAGGAACCTGTTTAAAGGAAAAAGAAAAATTTAATTTAAACATGGAGTAAGATAGATACCCTTATCCATATGGTCAAATCGTGGCCAAGACCATACAAAGCCCACAAACCATTGTTTGTGGAATGATATAGGAATTTGGAACACAAGAGGTATCGCTAATTCGGATTCTACAGAAGAAATTTATGAACGGTTATTCGTTCTTCTCAGTGGGGTTATGGGATTTTGATGAGGGAAGGGTACAGTCGAAAGAACTCATAGAGGTGGGTAGACAGAGCCAGGATAAGGAAATGTTATTTAATCTTTATACAGAGAATACCCAAACACGACAGATATCGTTGTCAAAGCCGACTATCTGACAGCTCGCTAACCTCGGTAAACTAAAATGCATTTACAGTATGGCTTCCCCAAACAATGATACAACACAACAAAGGAAAGTGGGAATGACAAGCATAAAGGCACACTACTTATGAATAACCCTCGAAGCCCTAAGAAAACAAGAGAACGAAGTATCGAGCCTTTCGGGTAGGAGTGTGATAAGTAGAGCTACTTACCAGTAGTGAGGAAAAACCATAATGCTTCTTTTGAGTTTCACTAATGAGGAAGTAACTTACTAACGATCAAATGTTACAGTGATAACGTGAATCTTACCAGGCGGTTTGGGTGAAATAAATATCCTCCATCAAGGAAGTTTCCCAGTCATTTTTTTCCCTTCGACAAGATTACGAAGTCCCAGAGCCAAATTCTCTGAGAACCTACTCATTACAGAAACGAAACCGCTATAACCCAAAGAAAACCTTACCATATAGATTAAATTTTGCTGGAACGAAAGAAGGGTCAGCCATGTGAAGAAGGAAACTTGGCGCATCCACAGTGGACGAAGGGTCAGGTGATGGCCTCGACTCTCGCACACACCATGGTCCATTAATGGCTTGTCCAGCGTTTAACTCTTGACTGACTTGTTCGTACCCTTTCAATTAATGGGTTACGGATTAAATAAGCACCTACACATTTAAGGGAAGTTTTAACCCTAACCAACACTAACCTCGTTAATGCAACTTTTAGTTGGAGTTTCGTATGGAATAGGTGGAGTCAACGAATTGCTAGAATGGGCTATTGGTTTCAAAATAATTGTTACATCAATATTAAACCGGGAAGCACATACCCCAACCACATCCTTATTAATTCAAATATTTCGCAGAGGGGTATAATCCGCCCCTTTACCTTTATTCTTATTACATGAATTCTTTGATCAAGTGGTTAATGTTACGCATAAGGCTTAGGGATATAAGTCCCAAAAATCCTTCATAGTGGTAAGCCAATTATATGGATATATAATTCTTATATTGATATGAAAGTAAACATAATCTGTAGGACTGTAAGTGAGTTGTGGAACACGGAGTAAGCACATCTTGTAATATTGTTTCAAAGGTTTAAGTTGGGTAGTAATTTTAGCCGACGTCAACTAGGAATCTTTTACTTTTAATGACGAACCCATTCAAAGGTGAATGCATAAAAAAAAAAAAAAATTATTTGACAGTTTTGAGGTATATTACATATGGTATCAAAGAAAAGTTTACAACACTGGGCCTTGAACAGGGACACACTAGAGATTTGGCATATATATATATATATATATTCTTACTGATGCTAAACTAACAAAACTCCTTTGTACAAACATAATTTTTTTTTTTTTTTTTTTTCTGTTTCGTGTTAATTATGGCAGCTCAGGATGATGAAAAAATCAAAATGGAAGGAAATCCAACACAGGGACCTCATGGAGATCCAAAACAGAATAGTGACGAAAGCTCTCCTACAAAAGTACTGGAAATAATGAGGAATCTTATTGTTGAGCTGCAAGTTTTCAAAGTAGACAATGAGAAATTGAAGAAAGCACAACAAGAACAACAAGAGATAAATGAAGTCCTGCTACGTAGTATAGTGACCAAGAAAATCCCAAAGGATGATAACCATGATGAAGAGGTCAGCAAAAGGGACTCCAAGAATTCTGGGTCTGAAACAGAAAAAGGAGACAGTTCATCTGAAGGTACACCCTCAGCTGAGGACAAAACTAAAACATACATGAAAAGAAAACAAATAGACCACCTTGAAGGAGAATTTAAAAAGATTAAACTAGATACCTTTGATGGAGAATCTAGGACAGGAGAAGAAGTTGAGGCATGGTTGCTGGACATCAAAAAATACTTCCAGATCTACAACTATTCCAGTAATATGAAGGTCTGAATGGCCATCTACAATCTGAAAGGGAAGGCCAACATTTGGTGGCAAGACCTGAAATTGGCCAAGAGCCTAAAGGAGAAACAGATGGAATGGTCTGACTTTAAGAAGTATTTCAAGAAACAATACCTTTCTTAAAGCTATTATGAAAGGAAAACGAAAGAATTTTACGATTTACAACTTGGACAAATGACGATGGAGGACCTCATAAATAAATTTCTGGAACTACTAAGGTTCGTACCGTACATCTGGGAGGATAAGGTAAAAATCCGGTTGTTCTTAAGCTGTTTACCACAGTCCTATAGGGACAGAATTGAGTTTAACAACCTGAAATCCTTGAGTGAAGTATCCAGGAAAGCATGAATGTGCTATGATCAGTATAAACAACGGGCAAAGTTTCCCAAATCCTGGAAGGATAAGAAACAAGATCGAATGAACCAGTGGAAGAAGGGATACCAACCAACTCCTTATCGGAATGAAGCAAAAGGTTTTCCAAGAAAGGATTATCACTCCAATCATCCGAATACATAAGGCATCGGTAAACTGGTAAACCTGGGAACGAAGAAGTTTGGGGATAGCCTCCGCGAGCCATTAAAGTGTTGGGAATGTGGAGAACCTCATCTAAGGAGGAGCTGTCCACATTTAAATTCAGCAAATAGAACTGCTATTCATAATTTGCAGGAAGCCTCGATGGTGGGAGACATGGGCAAAAGACCGCATCGGATAAATGCAACCATAGATGGCCGACAAGCTGACCACCAGTCCTCAGTGGTAGATATTGAAGGTAAAATCAATAACTCTCAAATCTCTGTCTTAATTGATCCTGGAGCTACGTTAAGTTATGTTACTCCTGATGTAGTAGAGTCAAACAAACTTAAGAAATTGAAGCATGTAAAATCATGGCTGGTACAACTAGCAACAGGAACTAAAAGGAAAGTAGTTGAATTTATTTCTGATTTTGAGTTCAGCTTAGACGGTTAAAATATAAGGACAAATCTGAACATCCTACCACTAGGATCTTACGATATGATTATCAGGATGGACTGGTTGGAGCAACACAAAGCAGTACTAGATTGTTATACAAAGTTACTTAACTATAAAGACGATTTTGGAACTACTAGAACAACCCAAGGTATACCAAAACCTGTATCAGTCAGACAAGTTTCAGAGATGCAACTCAAGAAATGTATGAGAAAGGGATGTCAAGTTTATGCCATCCAAGTAACGAATCTGTTAGAGAAAGAAGATAAGCCAAAGTTAGAAGACTGTGTTGTCCTATGTGATTTTAGAGACATGTTTGTGGATGAGATACCAGAATTACCTCCTAGAAGGGATATAGATTTCTCCATAGACCTACTACTGGGTTCATCCCCTATCTCAAAAGCACCTTACCGAATGAGTCTACCAGAACTGACAGAATTAAAAGTACAATTACAGGAATTGTTGGACAAAGAGTATATCAGACTGAGTGTTTCACCATGGGGGGTACCAGTCCTCTTTGTGAAAAAGAAAGACGATACTCTAAGACTATGTATCGATTATAGACAACTGAACAAAATGACTATTAAGAACAAATACCCCTTACCAAGGATAAATGATGTGTTCGACCATGTAGGTGGGGCCAAGATCTTTTCAAAGTTAGATTTACGATCTAGTTATCATCAAGTTAGGATAAAGGACGAGGACATAAACAAAACAGTTTTTTGAACAAGATATGGACACTACGAATTTGTAGTCATACCTTTCGGGCTCACTAACGCACCCGCCACGTTTATGTGCCTGATGAACAGTATTTTCAGCCAGTACTTAGACAAGTTCGTAGTAGTATTTATCGACGATATTCTGGTCTATTCTAAAACGGAGAAAGAACATGAGGAACACTTAAGAATAGTTTTGCAAACGTTGAGGAAACACAAACTGTACGCCAAGTTTGACAAGTGTGACTTTTATCAAAAGGAAATACAATATCTAGGACATGTAATTTCAGCATAAGGCATTGTCGTAGCCCCGGAGAAGATAAAATCCATTATGGAATGGTTGGTGCCTAAGGATGCAGCGGATATCCGGTCATTCATGGGAATCACTGGATATTGTCGCAGATTTATAGAGGGGTTTTCCAAGATAGCCTACCCTATCATGTCATTACAAAAGAAAGGGATCAAGTTTAATTGGTCAGAGAAGTGTCAAGACAGTTTTAACAAGCTGAAGGAATTACTGACAACTGCGCCCATATTGAAAGTAGCAGACCTAGATAAAGACTTCACCGTATGTGTTGATGCAAGTAAAGAAGGACTAGGTGGTGTCCTAATTCAGGAAGGACATGTTATTTCTTATGAGTCCCGGAAATTAAAATAACATGAGCGAAATTATGTCACTCATGACTTAGAATTGGCAGCGGTAATACACGCCTTAAAAATGTGGCGACACTACATAATGGGAAGAAGATTTCTACTATTGACGGATAATAGCGGTGTGAAATATCTGTTTAGCCAACCAAATCTTGATGCAACGCAAGAAAGATGGCTAGCCTTCTTGAGTGAATTTGACCTTGAATTCAGACATATCAAGGGAAAGGAAAATAAGGTAGAAGACGCTTTAAGAAGAAGAGTCCATGGGTTATTTCAGATAAATATCAGCAAGGCAAAAAGTGATCTGGAACAAAGAATAAGAACGAAAGATATTAATGATGAAAATTACACTAAGATAATGGCAGAATTACAAAACAGTACCACAAGATCAGATAAACCAGAACCAAGTATCAACAAGAAGGGACTATTACGATTTAAAAATAGACTCTACATACCAGATTCATCAGAGCTAAAATTAATAGTCTTGGATGAAGTGCATAAGAAACCGTATTCGGGGCATCCAGGATACCAGAAAACAATAAAAACACTTAGAAAAATATTTTACTGGCCTAATATGAAGGGTGAAACAACAGAATACTTGGCTAGGTGCCAAGATTGTCAACAGGTTAAGGCCAAGCACCAGCATCCAACCGGCCTATTACAACCATTACCAGTACCAGAATGGAAATGGGAGATCATATCGCTGGACTTTATAACAGGTTTGCCTAAAACTCAGAAACATAATGATTATATCATGGTTGTAATCGATAAACTCAGTAAGTCTACACACTTTATCCCTGTAAAGTCTACTTTTAAATCTATAAACATTATGGAAATATTCATGAAAGAAATTTTTAGACTGCATGGTATTTCTAAAATGGTGATTTCAGATATAGACGTAAAATTCACATCCGCTTTTTGGAAGGAATTGTTTGCAGGGATAAATACTAATTTGAATTTCAGTACGAGTTATCACCCACAAACGGATGGACAGACTGAGAGGACAAACTAAAATGTGGAGGATATGCTCTACATGTATGTAAGAACAAAACCAAACAAATGGGAAGACTATCTACACTTGGTAGAATTTTCATATAACAATGGGTACCAAACTTTGGCGAAGTTAAACCCTTCCGAAGTACTGTATGATAGAAAGTGTACGACCCCAATTAGCTGGGATAACATGGTTGGCAAACTCATGGTTGGACCAGAAAAGCTCCAAGAAATGGAGAACATGGTAAGGAAGGTACAACAAAACTTGAAAGAAGCACAGGACATACATAAGAGCTATGCAGATTATAAAAGAAGACACTTGGAATTTCAAGTGGGAGACCATGTTTATTTGAAGTTCAAAGCCCAAAAAAGTTTGTTGAAGTTAGGGAACTGTGCCAAGATGCCACCCAGGTTTTGTGGGCCCTTCGAGATATTAACTCGAATTGGACCCGTAGCATATCAACTTCCACTCCCAGCTAATCTAAGAATTCATAATGTATTTCAAGTTTCTTTGTTGAAAAAATATGTTCATGACCCTACTCATATGATTGATTGGAACTTGGTGCAGGTGGAACCCGAAGGAAAGTTCCAGGTGGAACCCCTGCGTATTCTGGACTGGAGAGAAATAACACTTCGGAACAGAGCCGTCGCTCAGGTAAAGGTGCAATGGAAGCACTTTAGTCCTGAGGAGACCACTTGGGAGTTAGAGGGAGATCTACGGAGATCTCATCCGATCCTGTTCCAAGAAAGGAATGAACACTGAGGATAGTGTTTTATTGAAGGGGGAAAGGATGCGACATCCCCCCAAAAAATAAAGTATTTTTGAAATTTAAATTTGTTGGAAAATTATTCCGTTTTTAGTAAATTTGAATTTGGAAATTTTTTGCCTTTTATGGAAATTCTGAATTTCGAATTTAATAATCGTAATTAATTATTATGACTATTGGGCAGAGATCTGATTTGACCCAACTAACTATTTGACTATGACACTTGTATGAAAAAAAAATATTTTATATTGATTGCAGGAGGACAAATGGAACAACCATGTTAAAATTAGCTGACCATGACTCCATGAGTGGGGAACCTATTCGAACTACCTTTGGGATGATTATTACAAGTGGAAAATCAGAGATTTGGCCATTGACAACCCCTAAAAATCAGGGATTTAGAAAGCTGCGAAAATTCCCAAGGGAGGGAAAAGACCTAGGCAAAAGGATTTTTTTTGGATACATAACATATTTGAGGAGACAGGATGCTACCAAGTATGCTGGGAAGGGAGACTATTGATTATTCCTTGCTATTATGAACACTACAGAGTGAGTGTGAGGTAGGAGGAACCTGTTGGAATTGAAGGATATTGATGAGGAGGAGTCTTCCAAGTTTGTCCTCATGGATTCATGGTCAGGCTAGGGGGTGAATCGGGCAAGTGTTTTTGGTTGCCTTATTGTATGGTTGGGAGGAATGTGGTTGTTCCCTTTGTCTTCCCGTGAGCTGGTTCAGATATGTAAATCTTCCCCTACTCTATTCTTGAATGAGTTGTGTGTAACTGATATTATGCATCTAATTGTACTAAGTTGAAATAATTTTCCATGGATAACATCTATTTGTGGTATGAAGTTTATAATCAAAGACTAAATTCTGGATTGGTCCCTCTTGAAAACTAGAATGCTAGGAATAATTACCTGTATACAATTGAACTTGAAATAGTAGATCCATCTACATGATATGTTTAACTCTGAAATCGAAATTCTAGTTAGGATTATTTGTGTACAAATATGCTTGAAAGGAACAGATCTATTATAGGCATATGTTTATTTCTGTTACTGAGATATTAAATAGATCTAACTATGAGCAATCAAAGTTGATTATATCTGTACCTATATAAATGTTTAGGTGTATCTCTATAATTAAAATTCAGAAAAAATCGTGCCACTTAGCGGAGACTTCCTTTCTAGTATAACTTGGAATTGAAGAGAAATACGAGACGACACGAATCTTATGGATCACCTATATATTTATATAATATACATATATACATTTGGAAAACTGTATAGGCATCAGAGAAAACTGGAAGTGGACTATCTACAACATAAAAAGTTGATATGATATACGTTTTTTTCTTGTATTATATGAATTATATACTGATCAATCATATGCACCAACAACATGCAAATGAAATGCTAGATGGGTAAAGATCGATGAAATTTGAAAGTTAAAGAAATCTGGAACCCTTTTTTTTATCAGACACTAGAATCGAAACTACAATCATGGAAATTTACATATATCATGAGATCTTATGCATTTCTATATTCCAAGTTCTGTAGTGGAATTTCAATCTGTGAAAAATAAAATTGGAAATAACGAATTCCTTTGGAGCGGTCTACCCTTTCAACATTCAAAATCTGTGGCGAATTATAAATTGGTGCAACCCTTAAAGAGATCTGGAAACAAATCTCAGGAGTATTAGATTCATTTATGGCAGTACAGTCTCATAGTCATGGGTCAAATATTAAAACTATAGAAGCCTTTGACTTCAACGACGCAAAATGATTTACGCTAGGAAAACTTAAGTTAATGCATACATTTATATAGATACGCATATAACCACGTATGCTTATAGGAGTCTATACGTATAATAACAACCATAAGACTTACTTTAAATGAAAACAGTTAAATCAACAACCGACACAAGTAAAGATTGCATTAAATTTAATTCACTGTATAGTCTACCTCTGCCGCGTTTTCACAATATAGATTATGTCTGGAATATCGCTATGCAGAGACTAACAACAAAAAACCTCAATAAAAGAAAAGAAATTTCCAACCCTTGTTTAACAAAATTTCTATACATCTAATGAATTGGGTATCAGTCTTATGCCAAGAACGCCAGAGTAATAACCCAACATGACTAGGACTTTTCCAGATCTCTCAAAGAGTTCTCTTGTTAGAAACCAGAATACCTTTCTGAGTAGGACCCGAATTAGATCCAACGCCATATTCCACATAGACCTACAAAAGAAGCGAAGCATTCAATTTAGTCACGGAATAAAGGTCTTTTTGAAACTCGATTTTTTTATTATCAAACATACAAGATAACGATTGGGTATAAACTATTACTTATCTTTGATTTTCCATAGGTAGTCTTCCAGTCTAAATCACGACCGCCATTAGACCGAAAGGGGAGGAGCGAACACGATCAAGATGATGGGTACCCTCGCATCAAACAGGGCCCCATCATTAGTTACAATATCCAGTACAAAGAGATGGGTTTTACAAGAAATGCATTTTCATAAATGTACACGAGTTCCGACATTGAATCAAGCAAACATTAAACAAAGGACGATTTTAATACAGTTATATAGAGGAACAGATGAGTCGGAGAGAATATATTAAACATGAATTTTGTAAGCCCATGCATTGATAATATGAGGATGCCTATTTTTTTTAAACACAAGAACCTGTTTCAAGGAAAAAGACAAATTTAATTTAAACACAGAGTAAGATAGATACCCTTCTCCATCTGGTCAAACCGCGACCAAGACCATACAAAGCCCGCAAACCATTGTCTATGGAATGATATAGGAATTTCAAACCCGAGAGGTATTGCTACTTTGGGTTCTATAGAAGAAATTTATGAACGGTTATTCGTTCTTCTTAGTGGGGTTATGGGATTTTGATGAGGGCAGGGTACAATCGAAAGAACTCATAGAGGTGGGTAGACAGAGCCATGATAAGGAAATGTTATTTAATCATTATACAGAGAATACTCGAACACGACAGATATCGTTTTCAAAGTCAACCATCTGACAGTTCACTAACCTCGGTAAACTAAAATGCATTTACAGTATGGCTTCCCCAAACAATGATACAACACAACAAAGGAAAGTGGGAAGGACAAGCATAAAGGAATACTACTTACGAATAACCCTTGGAAGCCCCAAGAAAACAAGAGAATGAAGTATTGAGCCTTTCGGGTAGGAGTGCGATAAGTAGAGCTACTTACCAGTAGCGAGGAAAAACCAGAATGCTTCTTTTGAGTTTCAGTAATGAGGAAGTAACTTACTAACGGTCAAATGTTACAGTGATAGCATAAATCTTACCAGGCGGTTGGGTGAAAGACATCGCCTCCATCAAGGAAGTTCCCCAGTCATTTTTTTTTCCTTCAACAAGATTACGGAGTAGCAGAGCCAAATTCTCTGAGAACCTACTCGTTATACAAATGAAATCGATATAACCCAAAGAAAACCTTACCGTATAGATTAAATGTTGCTGGTACGAAAGAAGGGTCGGCCATGTGAAGAAGGAAACTTGGCACATCCATAGTGGAAAAAGAGTCAGGTGATGGCCTCGACTCTCGCACACACCATGGTCCATTAATGGCCTGGCCAGGGTTTAAATCTCGATTGACTTGTCCCTACCCTTTCAATTAATGGGTTACGGATTAAAGAAGCACCTGTGCATTTAAGGGAAGTTTTAACCCTAACCAACACTAACCTCGTTAATGCAACTTTTAGTTGGAGTTTCGTATAGAACAGGTGGAGTCAATGAACTACTAGCACGGGCTATTGGTTTCAAAATAATCGTTACATCAATATTAAACCGGGAAGAACTTACCCCAACCACATCCTTATTAATTCAAATATTTCGCAGAGGGGTATAACCTGCCCTTTTACCTTTATTCTTATTAAATGAATTCTTTGATCAAGTGGTTAATGTTACGCATAAGGCTTAGGGATATAAGTCCCAAAAATCCTTCATAGTGGTAAGCCAATTATATGGATATATAATTCTTATATTGATATGAAAGTAAACATAATTTGCAGGATTGTAAGTGAGTTGTGGAATGCATAGTAAGCACATCTTGTAATATTGTTTCAAAGGTTTAAGTTGGGTAGTAATTTTATCCGACATCAGCCAGGACTCTTTTACTTTTAATGACGAACCCATTCAAAGGTGAATGCATAATTTTTATTTTTATTTTATTTGAAAGTTTTGAGGTATATTACATGTCACCATATGGAAAGATCCCATTTTTATCCAATATTCACAAAAGTGAATAATTTCAAGAAACGTCGTTCGGTCACCCAAGCATCCTCCGAATTTGTGTATGCATGATTAACAATCTTTCATCTTGCAAATCGGCCCATATGGCCTAAGCACTACAAAATTGGATCTAATACCAATATGTGACATACCCATTGACCCAGGTACCTCAAAGAGACAGTTAATACACAATGGAATATAAATTACAAAGAAAACAAAGAGATTACTTATATTTTAAATAAACATTCACCAACTGGTTTCAGATGTTGAACATTCCACCCAACCTTAGGATATTTTTCACACAAAATATATACAATAGGACACCCTCTATCCGAGGCTATGAATCCACAAGGACATGTCCTAGGTCGACACTTAGTTTCCCAAACTAGTTAGAAAACAAGTTCTCACAGTTTACTCAATGACATAACAATCTCAGTTTACTGGATCTCTTTCCCCCTTGTCCTTCACAAAACAAAGAAATGAACCCCTTCACTACAATGTAGACCCTCAGGTTGTTCCACTTATTTTCTAGGGATCCAATGCTATTTTCCATGAAATATCAATGCTAGAAAATCCAAGGATCCTCATTGGTTGACATTTCTTTCATGACTTCCATCATTCTCATGTACACATACATCCATTTCTTGCTGGAATAATCAATAGTTTCCTAAAACCAATAAACAATGTCTCTTTTTCTCTAGATTTTCATTTTCCATGCCCAAACCTTGAAAAAGAGTGAGGAAGAAGTAATAATGAGGAATTAGTAACAATGAATGTCGAACCAACAAATGATTGATTAACCCCCCAAAATCCCAAAAGCGGTAATTACATGTAATGATACACCATGTGGCCTCCGCAACAAGCTCACATAACCACTTTTCCCCCACAAATTCTAAGATGGGTGAATTAATATAATAAAAAGACTTAGCCCCTTTAGCGCCCCCCTCCCCCCCCCCTGTCTCATGGAATCATATCCCCCTATCCATGTCCTTGTTTGTCTTGTAGCCAACAATGTATTTTATTATATATTCAAAACATCCCATTTCTAGGCTCTCCGACCTTTCACTTTACAAACACTTCATCCTTTCATCAAATAAACGAAAAAAGCATTACAAATATGGGGACTCAAAACTGGGGTATTACAAAAGAGGATAGACTGAAGGCCACTTTCCAAACTAAATGGGGAATTTTAACTTATAAATGAATGATTTTTGGGATTATTAATGCCAAATACACCCTTAAAATAGAAATGAACATTATTTTATCTAGTCTCATCAACTATAGTGTCATTTTTTACTTGGATGGCATGACTATATACTCAAAAAATAGAACATATCATCTCACACGTCTCACTCATATTTTTGAAAGGTGTAGAAAATACGAGGTTTATTTAAATCCTAAAAAGAGTTTCTTCATAGTTACCGAAGGTAAGTTGCTCAGGCGCATCATTTTCAAGAAATGTGTAACACATAGACCCCAAGAAAATAAAAGTCATATCTCAATTGCCTTTGCCACACAACAAGAAATTCATGCAATCTTTCTTCGAAAATATAAATTTCATGTGGAAGTTTGTCCCTCATTTTGTAGAAACCATTAACCCCTTGCAAAAAATTATAAAAAAGGATGCTAATTTCAAATGGAATAAAAAGGAAAAATGATATTTTGAAAAGATAAAAGCTACCATTTCAAATGAGCTGGTTCTATGCAACCCAAATTTCAACCTTGATTCCTTTATTTGCACATCTTATTCTAATCGTTCTCTTGTAGTAGTATTAGCATAAAAATACATTGAAGTTAAGGAAACACTTATTTCCTTTATGAGTACAAACATGAAATGATAAAAGCATAATTATCTCGATGTGGACAAGCAAGAATATGCTATCTATAATGCTATTAGACACTTTAGATCCTATTTCCTAAAAAATCATACAAAAGTGATAGTTCCTCACCCCATTGTTTGGTCATTGTTTATCTATAAAGAGGTAAGGGAATGAAGAGGGAACTAGATGACATCCATCTAAGAATATGATCTTGAATTTAAGCCTACTCATATTGTGCAAGGGTAAGGTATGTGTAAGTTGGTTACATAATCACAAGATGTTGTGATTAAGCAAGAAAGATGGGAAAATGAGATCTTTATTTTACTAAATAAATGTGTTTTATTCCAAGTAGTATAGACTCATGGTATACTAATATGAAATTTTCATTACACCATGGTACTTGTCCAATTCATATGAACTCAAGGGAAAAAAAGGGATTTTCATTTAAAATTTGTCGAATGCAATCTTATTAATGCCATCCTTTTCCAAAAATCCTTGATGGAATAATTGATACAATTTTTGGGAAAAAAATGTTGAAAAGGTCCTCAAGGATCTCCATGATGGGCCAACTAGAGTTCATTTCTATAGAAAAACCATAGCTCAAAAAATTCTATGAATTGGATACTACTAGCCTAATCATTTCTAATATGCTTATGCTTAAGTAAGAAAATGTAAAACTTGTCAACTAAGTGTGAGAGGAGAGAAGAAAGCATCAATTGCTCCATAAATTGTCTTAATCACTACACCCTTTGAGAAATTGGGCATCGACATCATAGGAGAGATAAATCCTCATTCGGTGAAACAAGATAAGTACACATTAATTGTGATGGATTACATTACTTGGTGGGATGACTCTATGACTTTAACACAAGTAAATGAAAGGGTGGTTATCCAATTCTTGGAACAATATCTAATCACCTAGTTTGGGGTTCCCTTGGTCATTATGTTTGACAATGTTTCCTATTTTTCTTCTTAATTAATTTTCTTTAGATAAATGAATCATTCATAGGTATTTATCTAACTATTATCCACAAGGTAATGGATTAGTTGGGTCAACAAATAAAAATATTATTTGTATTCTAAAAAATATTGTAACTAAGAATCATCGAAACTAACACATGATTTTACTAACTCTTCAGGCTGATAGAGTTATGCTTAAATAGGAATTATGGATCTCTCCTTACTATATGGTATACAAGAAAGAGGAAATTATTCTGCAAAACATTTTGTTTCCATCATTACAATTGTCACAAGATTCAAGGGATAAACCTTATTCTGGCCTCCAGAATATAATTGACACATAAATTATGTTAGAGGAAGAAAGGGAGAAAGCTAAGAAAAAAATTGTAACTCACCAGCAGATTGTATAAAGATGGTTTGATAAACACAAGGATGGTGACAAAAAAATTGAGATAGGTGATTTGGTCCTGAAATGTGATAGAATCAATGATCCCAAAGCAAAACACATCAAATTTCAGAACCTATGGCTCAATCCTTACCAGACTGCAAAAGAATTAAGAGATAGCACATATAGGTTACAAATCTTATCGGGTGAACTAGATTACCTTATTTTCAATGGATATATCTAAAGAAATACTTCAGTTAACTATTTGCACTAGTGGCCAAATGTATAGTAGTTTTTTCTATCTTTCACATTTTGAATTTTTTATTTTTATTTTACTGGTTTGATTTTGTCGCTTGATGTGTTTTGATTTTAGTTTATTTGTTTAAATTTAATTTTGCATGGTCTCATTTAACTTATGTTAGTTTTCATATTTTGATAGTTTTTTGTTTTCACGAATACATTTTAGAGGTGTTGAGTTTTTAACATCTAGTGAAATAAGGCATCTAGTTCTGGATAGCACGCCTTATCCTTTCTTCTATCAAAATTAAAATGAATTAGTGTAATGCCCCTCAAAACTAAGAAAACAAACCCACCAATTAAACTAGACAAATTTTTAGAGTGATATTTTTCTTTAATAACAACACAATGAGAAGTCATCAACAAGGAAACATCCCATTATCATACTCCTAACCATACTCTTGAAACCATTTAAGTAATTTAACTTACAAGCTCATCCATGAGTACAACATATGAATAGAAATGGTTTTCCACAAGATTTGTAGAGAAACATTCATAATCTCAATATACCCAAAGTGAAAGACCAATTTATTGTTTATATTAGGTCAATGGAGAGCTCTTACTCTACAATTGAACTCAAGCATGTAAACCAATATTTGTCCTACAAACTTTATCCGTGTACTTGACCTTCATCCATTCACACTAATATTTTACATTCAACCATTTAGTCAAATACTTTCCATGTAAGAGAATTAATACCCTTCAATGGAAAAGAAGTGAATAAATATTGTGTCTACGATCAACTACAACCTTGTAGGTGAAGTACTCTAACAATTTCATAAGTGACAATATCAAGATTATGATTGCATCTTATTCTTAAGTATGAGGGAGGAAATTCATATTCATTGAATCCTAAATATTTTAGGTCTTTAATTAATAATAAATATACATGAATAAGAAGTACACAATTCTACTATTTAAGACAATATCACCCATTTTATCAAACATTCAACTAGCAGGTTTGTAATAACAACCAATGGATGAGAACTTTTGTCAAACATTTTGCACAAAAACAACTACAATGCTAATTAAACACTAATATATCCTAAATTGTGGTTTGTGTTCTTGAGATATCTGGCATATATCTTCCTTTATACTATTAACATATCTATACAAAAAATCATACCAACCCACAAAATAGATTATGGGAAAATGTTAATCTTTGAAGAGCTATTTGCACATGCATGAAATTGACAAGTTCTAAAACAACTCAAATAAATAGTGAAAATCTAGTGCCCTTGCATTCATAAAAGATAAATATGATCCAATAATATATATATATATATATATATATATATATATATATATATATATGCTATCACTTCCATTGAACAACAAATGGCCTATAAATGATAACTGAAATCCTCTTCTTCAAGGAAGAGCTCATGTAAAATTAAATTAAAGTAGAAGTGTCATCTACCAAAGCTATGAGGATGAAAGAATGCATTATACTTCTTATCAAACTCAGTAATAAAAAAAACCAATTCAAAAAGTAGTTTCAATGATAACATTGAGCTCCATCAAAATAACAATCTGATTTTGCAACCTTCCCATACACCAAACTTCCCACAAGTGGCATATATACAAGTATTTTTAGTTATTTATGATGCATTATCATGCAAGAATCAAACACTTGATCCAACAATCATATTTATTTGCAAGAGTCACAAATATTCACAAAAGTCTTAATAGATTTAAATAGCAGTCGTGATAAGTGATTCCATTCATAGATTTTGGGTCATACATTTCTTCGAACATTTGGAAAATGAGTCTTGATCGTCAACTATTTTGGTGATAGCTTTTGTCAAACAATTATCATGAAACTACCTTTGTTGACTCACTTGTGCATGCCCTTCCTAATGTTGGGGGGGTGATGACCTAGGGTTCATCCAGAGTTGACCAAAAAAACCTGAAGGTGTTGGCATATCAATTCTCAGTCGAAGACTGAAGAAAGTCTCACAAAAGATGCCATGAGAATCACAAATACAATATGATCTTGTGTCGATGATGAAGGGTTAAGTTGCACATGGAAACCACTTGAGATAAAATTCACGCATTCCATTACAATTCATTAAGAGATTAACAACATGCAACAATACCATATTCGTCCATTGAACAAATAATTAACAAAGTAAATGATAGGAATGACAACAACTTATACTATTTCCATTCAAACAATTGACATGCATGGACCAAGAGACATATTTCATCAGGAACAGTTCCATTCGCTCTCATACATTCTCTCGGTAATTCATTACAATGCACCATGAGATTTATATCAAACTCTTCCCATAGTACTGCACCGACTCTATTACAAACTTCTTATAAAACTTGTTCCATCCACATACAAAACTAGACTCACAAAACTACTCATGCAAAACTAGCCAAACTCATTTCTCTTTTCTTCTTTATTGTAGACCTCAAACTCTATGAATTCCATACTGAGAGAACTCTTTCATGTGTCTTTGTTTCTCCTTTTTATTTCCTTTTCTGCTCTGGTGCTCTATCACTTTCACCTCTCCTCCACTCACTTTGTTGATTTCAAGTCATGAACACTTTTGCCACCTACATGCAACCCACATAGCCTCTTTGCAGTTGTGGAATTCTTAACTAACTTTCCATCTCATCCCTTAACTGGTGCATGGTCTGATCTAGATCTTTTAAATAGCTAATTAATGACTTGATTTCTTATAGAGTGTGAAAACCAAGACAAGTAAAATGTATAAAGAGACTATGACCAAAAATAATAAGAAATAAAGGAATAAGAATGACACAACAAGATTGATAACATATTTCACCTAGTATGGGATATGTCTCTGGGTTTACTTCCAATGGATTTGTCTCTTCAATTATGATGAAAATGGAAAATTACATCAATATCCTCAATCTCAATAGTTGGTCTTATGCTTTGTTGCAGCAAAATGACCTCTAAAAACCCTGCAAAATGATTCCTCTCCTCTTTTTGTCCACCAAGAGGGAAAAACTATGTTTTATATGTAAAATACACAGAGAAATGTACCTGCAAAAATTATTTTTCTTGCACTTTGTACCAAAAAAAACACACTAGTGGGTTGGTAGTCAGACAAGTTATAGAGATTGGGTGCCCAATAGACCTGGGGTCAAATTCACGAGCATTATGATTTTTCATCCTCCATGATATTTGAAATAAAATTAATATAAATTGGTTGAACCGCCAAGCAATACAACCTTGACACTTTGGCTAGCGGATAAGGTTTGGTCCATTGGTTAGTGGTCGAGTCCACAGGCCTCCCCTATTTAACATATATGTTTGCAATGAACTTATATATAGATGTTTCAGTGATACTTTACAAGTCCCACCGTTGTATTTTTGGTTAATTTGTTGTGTCTATAGCCTAGAGGTCAAGGGTTTGATCCCAACCCCTTTTCCTTATTTGACATAGAACCTTCTTGGCCAATCAGAGGCTGTCATGTGGAATCCTCTTATTGGTCCACATAATTACAACACCACATCACCAACCACGTCACCTTCCAACTAGACTACAACGTCACCTTCCAAATCGATTGCAACGTCACCTGCCTCTATCACATGTCCACTACTCATCCTGCCACGAGTCCTATATGGCTTCCACATGTACTCCTGTGGGACTACCACGTGTCACCTATGTCCTTTCTCTTTTCCCTATTTGGAAAAAACTTCAAATCGCGATATATTTCTCATATGAAGTTCATTTGAGCTCATTCAAGTGACATAAAAAATCTCTTGTCGATCTCTTTGTCATGGAGACCTTTTCTTCAAGTTTTAAGACCTTTGAATTTTGAGGTATTATGGATCCTCATGGATCAATCCTCCCCAATGGAATATTTTGGACCACTAAAAGGTTTTCATTTAGACAGTAAGTGATGGTAATGACTCCCCTCATTTAGACACTAAGTGAGGGTAATGAATCCCCACTTGACCTGTATATATCCCCCATACTTGGACCATTTGGTCATTGTAACAAACTGAATAATAAGGATGAAAGCTAAAATAATGTTTCTAACATAATCAATGATTCTCTTTCTTTCACAACTACTTGCGTTCAACATTTCCACTAATAACCATGCACAACACATCAATAATAATAGTGAACACATGGATGCTACTGCAAATGAATCAACAACTCCCCTATTCTTCTTAACAGGATCCTTAATACTTGCATACAATGAATCCTCATGTGGAAACTTTGGAGAATCCTGAAAAAATTCATAGCTAGGAGAAAATTTAACTATTTCATTGTTACATTCAAGATCACACCCTTTGATTCCTTTTGCAGACATGAGAGACACATTCTATCTTTCATTCACAATCCTTTTTAGTTGTCCTGTAGTTACAAGAGACATATCAATTTTCATGTGATGATCTCTTACAATATATTCAATTCCATCTTTAATGAGATGGTACTTGTTATCCTCTCTAAAGAAAATGGATTTCCTATCATACAAATAAGGGCTTCCCAATACAATACCACATATGTCAAGAGGAACCACATCTAGTTCAACCTCATCGAAACATTTTGAAGTAATAGAAATTCTAATTTTACACTACTTGGTTACGTGTAAATTTTAATTATTACAGACCCAACCGCGAGGATAAGGGTTCTTATGAGGTTTTGTTTCCAATCTTAGTTTTTTGAAAATTTCTTTGGATATCAGATTTACTTGGGAACCAGTATAAAAAAGAGTATCAATTTTTGTATGCTTAGTTATTACCCTTATATGAAAAATCTCAATTCTTCTTCTTTTAGAATTAGGAGATGGAATTGAAGAGCTTGAAATAGCATGAGAGTATAGTATACCTTGCACTCCTAGAGTTGTGATTTGTGTTTCATACCTTGAGTTAGACCCCAAATATTCTTGAACTGTGGAAAAAATCTTCTTTCTTCCTTTGCCTCCAAACCTTTTAGGCCTTAACTTAGGATGCAACTTCCAACAATTGTCTTCATCATGTCCTCTTTTCTCGCAATGAGAGCACACCAACTTCTCATATTCTTTCCTTACTGTGGTTGTGTGTTTCTCCTTTCCCTTGTTGTTACTTCCCTTTTTTTGAACATGCTCCATGGAGGAATCATCATTAACATTATTCCCCCTGGACTCAAGATGCATAGCTTGGAAACATACTTCATCAAGATTGGTGGGATTCAATACGAGAATAGTATGGAAAATATAGTTATGCAAGGCACCAATGTATTTTAGAAGATTTTCTTCAGAATATAATGGAATATTTAAAGCCACTTCTTTCTTCCTAAATTCTTCACTAAAACTTTGTACACTTTTCCCTTTTAGTTGTCTCAAATTTTTACATTCCATAATTTCTTTATGAGTATATCCTAACAAAAAGAACCGTTTCTTTAGTGTAGATGTGGATTCATACCAAGATGAAAGAATCTTACCATTCTTTTGAACGCCTTCTTGAAGTTTATTTTCCCGCCAAATAAGAACTATACCTTCAAGTTGAAGAGAGGACAGTTGAATGTTTACCTCTTCTTCATCAATATATTGAAAACGACAATAAACTTCTATTTGTCAAATCCAATTATCTAATCTCTATGCATTAATCTCGCCATTATACATGGGTAAGTCAAACTTGACATCCAACTTCAATAATGGCTTCTTTGAATAAATCTTCTTATGAGGAGATGGATACTTAGACTGAGAAGGAGAGGGAGGAGGAGAAGGAGGAGGTGTCGTTTGTGGAGTAATATAATCATCCTCATTCTTAAGTTGACTTGTGCCTTCTCCTCTTTGTTGTCCTCTTTCAGTGTAGATCTCTTCCACCATTTCCTTCATCAAACTAAATGACTCAGAGAAATCCTCTTCATAGTTAAAAGGATTTGTTTTCCTTTTTTTGTCCATCTCTCCTCTTAGTGTGAACCTCCTTGAACCAATTTCGGGATTATAAGCCTCAATTTTACCTTCTCCCTTCTCAAGTATAGACATGGTAAGGATCCACACTCAAAATCCACATCAAACTAGCTTGCTAGCTCTAATACCAAACTTGATATGGATCTTTTAAATAGCTAATTAATGACTTGATTACTTAAAAAGAGTGACAACCAAGACAAGTAAAATATATAAAGATACTATGAGTAGAAATAATAAGAAACAAAGGAATAAGGATGACACAAAAATATTGATAACGGAGTTCACCCAGCATTGGCTACATCTCTCGGTCCGCTTCCAATGGAGTGACCTCTTCAATTATGATGAAAATGGAAAATTACATCAATATATTCAATCTCAATAGTTGGTATTCTTCTCTACTACAAAAAAATGACCTCTAAAAACCCTGCAAAAGGATTCATCTCCTTTTGATGTCCACCAGGAGGGGAAAACTATGTTTTATCTGTAAAATACATAGAGAAATGCAACTTTAAAAATTATTATTCTTGTACTCTGTACCAAAAAATACACACTAGTGCATTAGTAATCGGTCTAGTTATATATCTTGGGTGCCCAATTGACCCAGGGTCGAATATGCAAGCGTTATGATTTTTTGGCCTCCACAATATTTGAAATCAAAACAATATAACTTGGTTGATCTGCCAAGCAATACAAACTTAGAACTTTGGCTAGCATATAAGGTTTGTTCAATTGGTTAGCAGTCAACCCAAGGTTGAGCCCATGGGCCTCCCCTATTTGGAATATATGTTCGAAATGACCTTATCTATAGATGGTGTTAGCACATAAAGTTGTCATGGGTCATATGTAGCTATTGATAAAGCTTGGGTCTACACCTATGTCAAGTCCCTCTCTTTTCTGCATACCTTCCTATAAGTTTTTCCTCTTCTGGTTGATAAATATAGTCCGGTCAAGTATGTTGTATGCGCTAGGAAAAACTATGAGAAAAATGCATCATTCAGAGCAGTCCATTTCGAGCTTGAAATACAAGCAAACAAGCAGGCTCAATTTTCAACGGTGGAGATCCCCTATGTGGTTCATATTAACGACTCTCGTGCATTCATAGTTTCAAATTCATGCAAGGATTAATGACCAGAAAGAAGCCCCGAAGTGTCGAATTCCCTAAGTCCCAAAGTAACAAGAGACTGCCACGTAAGGTGGGAGAAAGTCACTTTGGAAGATATTCATGCCCGCGTTCAAAATTTCCTGAAGCCCAAAGCACCGAAGTAATGAGAGGTTGACACGTAAATAAGGAGAAAGTCACTTCGGGAGATATTCATGCCCGCGTCCAAAAACTCCCGAAGATCGAAGTGCTGAAGTAATGAGAGGCTACCATGTCAACCGAGATAAATTGACTTCAGGGGATTTCCATGCTTTACATCCCGAACTCCCGAAGCCCGAAGTGACGAAGTGCCGACAACACATGGCGCTTATCCATCAGTAGTTGTGACAACACAATGATGTCAAGCCACCATGTTAGACTCGAGAGATCATCCTCCAGGAGATATTCTTTCTCATCATTAAAAGCTCCCAAGCGCCAAAACTGGCTCCATCTCTAAACCAGGGATGATTTTAAGGATGGAAATTTATTTTAAAATGTAGAAACCTCGGCGAATCTTAATAATCCTTCAGATGCCAACTATAAATGTTTGGCGATATTTTTATAAAAATATTCAAATTTCTAAGGATTTTATATAGTTTGTATGAAATTTTGGCGATTTTTAAGGTAAAATAATTTTATCCTTTATAATTTGGGCGAATAATTTTTAGAATAACGAATCTTATTTTTGCAAAAACCATGGAAAATTAGCCCATGAGCGAAATTTAGCCCCTAAAATCATCCCTGCAAACACGGTTAAAAGGATTCTGGAGTTGGCAAATGGATAAATTTTAGCAGAGGCGCTAAAATAGCAGGGTGGCCTAGATCGTAGATTGCAATAGATCGACGACCATGCTTCATTGTGGGGACAAAAAGTGCTCGAACGATAAAATCTTAGAGCGGTCCCACAATCGAAACCATGGTATAGCTAAAGAGGTATGTGGAAATTGGTGGTGGATTGTGGGGGTAAGAGCAGTGTGGATCCAAACCACCCTTGGCAAATTCCACAATCATGTTCTTATATATGGTCCAATCCGAGAGCAGCGCGTGGAAAAAAACTAGGCGTTAAGCCTTGTCCTGATCCCAAGGAGAAATCAATTAATGAAAGAAGGACTGGTGGTTGAACAATCGACTACCCCCTTAAATGGAATCATGGGGGGTCTGGCTGAGGAGACATAAAACTGTCATCCCGAAGTACCGCAGAGGGAATTTTCTTCTGCATGCCCATACTAACCAGAGTTTCCTTCTGATAGAAGGAAAAGGACATACAAGAGAAGACACATGGCACTGGAAATGAGACACCCAAGCAACATGACATGTAGAATGTTTTGATTAAAAATACATCAGATGAATGAGATGTCAAAAGGAGGAGGGGGGTTTGGCCCAAGACCGGAGGAAGTTTTGAGAAATGTTTATGACTTTATATTTCAATTTGTAAGCCAGAGGGGCATGTAGCTATAAATTCTATTATTATTGAAGACTCATATAAGTTGTTCCATCATATTTGTCTTCTATGTTATCTATTCTATTTTTCATCTTGTCTGAGTGTAATTGTTGATTTTAGGATTAAAATTTCCCTTTGATTGATAGATTCCTGATGCAGTAGAGGATATGTTGTAAACTTGCCTATCTATAATTTTTTATTGATCAGACACATCTAAAGTCTATGCACTTTGTTCTATTCTTCTTCTTGTGTGAATGTATTGCATATTTTAAGGATTAAAATTTTCCTTTGATTGATAGATTCCTGATGCGGTAGAGGATCTACTATAATCTTGCCTATTTATCATTGTTTACTATTCAGACATATTTAAATTCTCTGTGCAGAGAGGATCTTTTCTTAGCAAATATTTGTCTTTATTTTATTCTCTTATTCTTCTCTTCATCATTATATAAATATTTTGTTTGATAGGGAGCTTAAATGCCTTCATTGAACAGACTGTTTATGACTCCATAGCCCAGTGGTCCATCACTGATCTGTGACGCAGCCTCACCCCTTGCCTCAACAAAAGGCCTCTGTGCTGACCTCCCGGTCTTTAAGGATCGTTCAAAGTTCACCCTTGAGCCGGAGTGGCTCCTTCGATTCTTCCCTGGAATCTTTATTTAAATTTGACCCACAAGTCTTTTTCGGCACCTTACAAATTTTAGGTCCGATCCCTTCTCCGTTCACAACAGAAAGTCACAATCGGGTTTCGGGGTTTTCCAATCCTTGATATCGCAAACACTTGCTTCCTCGAATTCCCGATTTCCGATATCACGATGCACTCCCTTTTTTCTTTAGCCCCTCCTGGCTATGCCCCAGTTCACGCGACCTCCTCTCATATGACCGCAGTCATACCTCTTATCGGGATTCGGGGTTTCGAATGTCGAAATGTATTAAACCTCTTGTCCACGGAATCCCCAATTTCGCAATTCTCGGTTTTCCGATTAAGGACTCTTCTTTTCAGGAAATTTCCCGAAAGCTTCGATCTTGGCCACGTGTCCTCGAGAATGGACGGTCCTCGCTGCTTCGGGGTTTTCACCATGAAAATTCCCGATGCCTTGATATGACGAGATGACATCAACTGGGTCCCACACGAAGCTCTCCTTTTTTTCCAGAAAATCGGACTTCGCGATTCCGAAATGCATGTCCTCCTTGTCCCCAGGACTCATGAAATGTTGGTCCCCGACTTTCTTTGGATCTACAACATGTGTCCCAAGTGGATGGATGGCTCCAATCGTTTACGGGGTTTCCAACATGGATTTTCCCGATCTCTTGCTCGCAGAAATTTCGATTTGCCGAGTCTCGAAACTCCGATGGAGTCTTCCCTTTCAGGACTTTTTTTGAGATCTTAGATCTTCGCCACGTATCCCCTCAAGATGGACGGCTCAGATTCAACCTCGATATTTCGAGACTTTCGATGTCCCAATGACACAATTTCTTTGTCAACTTAAAACCCCGGTCGCCGAAATACCGACGGGCGCTCGATTATCGCCACCTGTCTCCTCAAAATGGACGGCTCAGATTGATTCCAGGATTTTCACTATGAAAATTCCCTATCACTTGTCCTCGTGACTCCTGATTTCACGAATACTGAAATCCCGATGGCCACGCCTCGAGTCGGAACTTTCCTCCTCCCATTCACGAAGCTTAAACTCGATGCAACTCCTGGTCAATCCAACGACTGACGGGTATCTATGTGAAGATCCTACAGTCCACAATCTCCTGAGCTTGAACTCAGACGCAGCCATAACCTCCTTGCTTCTCTGGCAGATCTGACGGCTGGAAGGATTTCTCTAATCCTCCCCACAAATTTCTGACAGTTGATCTCTTCCCTTTTTATGATTTCTCTGAATGATCTGAGTGTTCCTCCCCGAACTTATCCGCCACGACGCAAACTTACGATGCATTTCTTAATACTTCCAGTCGCAACTTCTCTGCACTGTCCTTAAATGGATTTGAAGGCCTTACCCCTCCTGATATTTCTCACAACTCCGAGGTTTAAAGAATATTCTTGCGCGCACTCCTTGTGGCAACCTTCAGATACTTTCAAATGTTGAATACTTCAACTTCTACGCACACCTATCGTAGAAATCCTTCGATATGTTGCTCAAGTTCACAACCCTGAGACTCTCCTTGGCCTACGCACTCCTTGCATGGCTCCTGTGCCTGGATGCACTCTGAGGAAATGAGAACAAAAGCTATCTCTCCTGAGCTTTCAGAGACAACCCTCTAAACTCCTTGTCAACACACTGCTTGCGGACAAATTCAACTGCACTCCTTGCAGGAATCTTGCTTAGATAGAGAAACAATTGAAACTCATTCTCCTTACTCTTCCTCTCTCAGATTTCAAACATTCAACAAGAAATCATTCATACATATCATAAAAGCAACTGCATGATAGAAAGAATAAACCATTCATGAACATAACATTCAAACATGCATACACAGAGAATATGTGAATGCCATGGGTCCGAGTCACAACTTTCTTTATATAAATTCAGAACTTCTATACATGGAGTCTGCTACACGGCTCTCTGCTTCTCTCCTTATGCTCTCTTCTCTATTCATGCTTCAATAATGTTACAATGCACAATGAGGGTGTCTATATCCTGTTTCCCTCTTTCCTTCTAAAACTGTCTAATCTAGAATTGAATTCTACCTACTTGCATTAACTCCTATAAATGCCTTCTATCTACTAAGGATGAGAGAAATCGCTCAAGGTCCGTTTTCATTATACAACTGTGCTTCTTCTTAATGACTTCATTTAAGATTGCGCATCAACTTTAAGGAAATTTCAAAATTTGCACTGGCTTGTCCAGCTGTCTTTTGCTTCTGCGCTGGCTCACTTGATGTTGGCGATGCTCCTGCATCATACTCCCTCGCTTGAAAATTTTCATGGGCTCCTATCCATGAGCTCTCGCATGGTCTGTCCATGCTTTTGAATCTCTATTTCATTCTCCCAGCTGACATCTTCAACTAGATGGCCCTTTCACTTGACCAAATATTCGAAGTATTCTTTCCTTCTAGTCTTCTTGCCAATTCTTTTATCCAGTATTCTTTCCATTTGCGGCTTCTCTGCAACTGGCATTTGTTTTTTCCATTGAACCTATGACTGTTCATAACTTGTTCCTGCTTCCTCAGCTTTGTATGGGTACAAATCTGAGACATTGAATATCGGAGCAATTTCGATCCCATCGGGTAATTCAATCTCATAAGCATTGTCCCCAAATTTCTTCAAGACCCTACATGGTCCAATTTTCTTCATCTTCAGTTTGTTATATGTTCCTCGTGGGAACCTTTCCTTCCTCAAATGTTCCAGAATCAAATCACCAACTTCAAACTGAAGTTGTCTTCTGTGTTGATCTGCTTTACGCTTATACTTCTGGCTTGAACTCTACAATCGCTCCTTCACCTTGCTGTGAAGTTCCTTCATCGTTTCTGTGAAATTTTCTTCACTAGCACTCCTAGTCACAGTCTGTTCTGATTCTCTCAACTCAGACATTCCTCTCGATTGCATGCCATAAACAACCTGAAATGGACTTTTCCTTGTGCTTATGTTAACTGAATCGTTATACGCAAAATCTGCCTGTGGTAATATGTGGTCCCATTGGCTGTGGTGCTCTATCACTAAGCTTCTCAGCGAGTCTCCCAGACTTGTGTTCACCACTTCTGTCTGTCCATCCGTTTGAGGATGATAAGCTAAACTAAACAACAAGTTAGTTCCCAGCTTCTTCCATAATGTCCTCCAGAAATTCCCTATGAATTTTGTATCTCTATCTGAAACTATGCTCCTTGGCAAACCGTGAAGTCAAATGACCTCTTTGAAAAATAGGTTCGCGATGTGAGTCACGTCACTGGTTTTCTGACATGGAATGAAGTGTGCCATCTTAGAAAATCTATCCACCACCACAAAGATTGAATCACAACCTCTTTGCGTTCTTGGCAACCCTAATACAAAATCCATGCTAATTTCATCCCACGACCTTTCTGGTATGGGCAATGGTTGATAAAACCCTACATTATGTTTTCTTCCCTTCGAATGCTGGCAAATTCTACATCTGTCCATGAACCTTTTGACATCTTCTCGCATTCTCGGCCAAAAATATGACTCGTTCAACTTTGCAAACGTCTTGTCGTGACCAAAATGTCCTGCCAATCCTCCACTGTTTTTCTCCTTCAGCAAATTCTCCCTCATGGAGAACTTTGGAATACAAAGATGATTACCTTTGAATAGTAATCCTTCCTGGATCATGTATTCTACCCATTGGCTTCTATCTCTGAGAACTAGATTCTCAGCTGCTTCATACGCTTCTTTGAAATCCTGATCATCTACCTACATGTCCCTGAGATCATCAAAACCCAACATTTTGACTCGGAACTCCTGCAACAACAAACATTTCCTGCTCAAAGCATCAACAACTTTGTTAGCAGTACCTGAAATATGTTTAATTACAAAAGTGAAATTTTTCATGTATTCCACCCATTTTACATGTCTCTGATTCAACTTTTCTTGTTGAGTCACAAACTGTAGTGCATGATTGTCACTGTATAGGACAAACTCCTTCGGGATCAAGTAATGCCTCCATTTCTTCAATGTCTGTATGATAGCATAAAACTCTTTATCATAAGTGGAGTATTTTACTTTCGCTTCATTCAGCTTCTCGCTGAAGTATGCTATTGGCCTGTCTTCTTGACTTAAGACTGTCCCTATTGCAAATCCACTTGCATCGCATTTCACATGAAATGTTTTCTGGAAATCCGGCAACACCAGAACTGGTTGTTCCGTAATTTTCCTCTTCAACAGATTAAAGCTTTTTTCAGCTTCCTCCGTCCAGTGAAAAGATTTGTGTCTTTTCTTCACTGTATCCATCATCGCTGCGCTAATTCCATTGAAATTCCTGATGAAATTTCGGTAGAAACTAGCCAATCCGTGAAAACTTCTCACCTCAAATATGTTTTTCGGTGATGGCCAATTCTTGATCACTTCCACCTTATCCGAATCCATCCTTAATTTGTCTGCAGAAATAACAAATCCCAAGTAATTAAGTTCTGTCTTCATGAATGAGGATTTCTTCATGTTTATGAGCAACTTCTCTTGCTGTAACCTCTTCATCACTGTAGCCAAATGATTCAAATGCTCCGCTACTGTTTTACTGTAAATCAATATGTCATCCAGATATACAATGACAAATTTTCCAATGAACTCCCTCAGGACTTCGTTCATCAACCTCATGAAGGTACTTGGCGCATTTGTTAACCCAAACGGCATAACAAGCCATTCATACAACCCTTCGTTTGTTTTGAATGTTGTCTTCCACTCATCACCTTCTCTCATGCGAATTTGATGATAAACGCTTTTCAAATCAATCTTTGAAAAATATTTTGCTCCACTTAAGCAATCCATCAAATCATCCATCCTGGGCAATGGAAATATGTACCTGATGGTTGTCTTATTAATCACCCTCGAGTCAGTACACATCCTCTAGCCTCCGTCTTTCTTCGGAACGAGTACTGTTGGAACAACACATGGACTCAAGCTTTCCCTAACCAAACCTTTGTCCAACAAATCCTGGACTTGTCTTTTTACCTCTTCATTCTCTTGCAGCGCCAATCTGTACACAGCTTTGTTTGGAAAACTAGCTCCTGGTATGAGATCAATATGATGACTCACACTTCTGATCGGTGGCAACGAACGAGTTAATTCGTCCACTACTATATCAGCGAACTCTTCCAGCAGTTCCTAAATTTCTTCTGGTAAATCAGCCACTCTTGTGCTGGGCAAAACAATTCTAGGCTTTCTGATCACAAAGAATTGCGGTTCCTCCTTCTTCTTAACCTCTGTAAGAAGTTCCTTCCCACTCATGAGAAGTACAGTGTTGCTTACTTCCAGTTTCACCTCTTTATGCTTATTTGGAAGCAACATATGAGTTCTCCCATTCTTTTCTAGGGTGTATGTGTTCATCTTCCCATCGTGAATCACATTTCTGTCATATTTCCATGGTCTACCCAGCAATAAATGACAAACATCCATAGGAATAACATCACAGAGTATCTAATCATTATATCCTCCTATATTAAACTCAACTAAACATTGTTTAGTGAAATTTACCTGATGTCCTTTTTGTAGCCATGAAACTTTGTATGGACTTGGATGTTCAATCGTCTCCAGCTCTAGCTTTTCTACCATCTCGGTTGAAATGAGATTATCTGTGCTACCACTATCCACAATGACCTTGCATACCCTGTTCTTGGTTTTGCAAGCAGTCCGAAAAAGTCTATTTCTCTGAACTGAACTCTCCACTTCCTTTCCGGGTGTCAAAAGAACCTTTCACATCATCAGTGATCTTCCACCTACAACATCTTCTGCCTCAACATCTTGTCTTTGTGCTTTGACGATGTGAGTCTCTCCACCCTCTTTCTTTTTATCAGGACACTCATAAGACTTGTGCCCATTCTTTCCACACGTGAATCATTTTATCACTCCACCTCTTCCTCTTCCTCTACCTCTAGTACGAGGAAAAGTATTATTATCAGCATAACCTCCTCTCTGCTCAGTATTCTGTCCTTGCCGTGAACTTCCACCTCTCTCTGTTTGAGTCTGAGGTTTCTTCCAGTCTTCCTTGGGCTTCTGATTTTTATCTTGGACAACTAATTTTCCCTTGGCTTGACTTCTGCCTCGGCCTCTTTGAATCTAATTTCGGCTCAACTACTCTTCCGCTTTCAGAGCCATCTGATAAGCATCTTCCACCATTCGGATGGTTACCATACTCATCTCATCCCGAATATCATATCTCAGGCCATTCATGTATCTGGCAACCTTTTCATCATTGCTCTCCCGATGACCTGATCTGATGTTCAGTTTGTAGAATTCCTTAGTATATTCCTTCACTGTCATCAGCTTCTGTCTCAGGTTCTACATCCTTCTGAACAGAGTAATTTGATAATCCCTGGGGATGAACTTTTCCTTCATCTTTGCAATCATCCTGTCCCAGCTCTTGATTTTCTACTTGCCCTTGCAGCGTCTATTAGCTTGTTGTTCATCCCACCACAATGTTGCATGTCCCTTTAATCTTGTGACAATATGCTTGACTTTCTTGTCTTCTTCGACATCTTCATAGTCAAAGCATGTGTCTAGAGCTCTAATCCAGTCTAGAAGCTCCTCTGCATCCAAGTTTCCCTCATAAACTGGAATGTCCATTTTCTCTCTTACACCCATTTTTGCAATAGCTCTGATCAAACGTTCGTTTGATACATCTTCAGCTGCAACTTCTTCTTCTTGTTCAGCCTCAACTTCACTTTCGGAAACACTTAGATCCCCAACACTAACTGTGCGTCTTTGCACTGTCTCCATCTCTTCAAGTCTGGCTTGTAGATCACGCATCTCTCTTTCAATTCCTGGATTTTGCATCTGTCTACCTCTTCTTCTCAGCATTTCCCTTTCCTCTTCGGGATTGGGTGATTGTGTATCCCTTCTTCTAGGCGGCATGATGAATTTTCTTCTTCTCTGCTATAGAAATCAAAGAACCCTTCTGCGCTCTGATACCAAACTTGACGCAGCCTCACCCCTTGCCTCGACAAAAGGCCTCTGCGCTGACCTCCCGGTCTTTAAGGATCGTTCAAAGTTCACCCTTGAGCCGGAATGGATCCTTCGATTCTTCCCTGGAATCTTTATTTAAATTTGACCCACATGTCTTTTTCGACACCTTATAGCTTTTAGGTCTGATCCCTTCTCCGTTCACAACAAAAAGTCACAATCGGGTTTCGGGGTTTTCCAATCCCCGATATCGCAAACACTTGCTTCCTTGAATTCCTGATTTCCGATATCACAATGCGCTCCCTTTATGCTTTAGCCCCTCCTGGCTATGCCCCAGTCCACGCGACCTCCTCTCATATGACCGCAGTCATACCTCTTATTGGGATTCGGGGTTTTGAATGTCGAAATGTATTAAACCTCTTGTCCACAAAATCCCCGATTTCCCGATTCTCGGTTTTCCGATTAAGGACTCTTATTTTCGGGAAATTTCCCGAAAGCTTCAATCTTGGCCATGCGTCCTCGAGGATGGAAGGTCCTCGCTGCTTCGGGGTTTTCACCGTGAAAATTCCTGATGCCTCGTTGTGACGAGATGACGTCAACTGGGTCCCACATGGAGCTCTCCTTTTTTTTCGGAAAATCGGACTTTGTGATTCCAAAATGCAAGTCCTCCTTGTCTCCAGGACTCACGAAATACCGATCCCTGACTTTCTTCAGATCTATGACATGTGTCCCAAGTGGATGGATGGCTCCGATCGTTTACGGGGTTTCCAACATGGATTTTCCCGATCTCTTGCTCGCAAAACTTCCAATTTGCAGAGTCCCGAAACTCCGATGGAGTCTTCCCTTTCAGGACTTTTTCCAAGATCTTAGATCTTCGCCACGTGTCCCCTCAAGATGGACTGCTCAGATTCAAACTCAGTATTTTAAGACTTTCGATGTCTCGATGACACAATTTCTTTGTCAACTTAAAACCCCGGTCGCCGAAATACCGACGGGCGCTCAATTATCACCACCTGTCTCCTCAAAATGGACGTCTCAGATTGATTCTGGGATTTTCACTATGAAAATTCCCGATCACTCGTCCTCGTGACTCCAAATTTTGTGAATACCGAAATCCCGATGGCCACGCCTCGAGTCGGAACTTTCCTCCTCCCGTTCACGAAGCTTAAACTCCGTGCAACTCCTGGTCAATCCAATGGCTGACGGGTATCTATGTGAAGATCCTACGGTCCATAATATCCTGAGCTTGAACTCCGGACGCAGCCATAACCTCCTCGCTTCTCTGGCAGATCTGACGGCTGGCAGGATTTCGCTAATCCTCCCCATAGATTTCTGACCGTTGATCTCTTCCCTTTTTATGATTTCTCCGAATGATCTGAGTGTTCCTCCCCGAACTTATCCGCCACGGTGCAAACTTACGACGCCTTTCTTAATACTTCCAGTTGAAACTTCTCTGCACTTTCCTTAAATGGATTTGAAGGCCTTACCTCTCCTGAGATTTCTCACAACTCTGAGGTTTAAAGAAGATTCTTGTGCGCACTCCTTGCGGCAACCTTCAAATACTTTCAAATGTTGAATACTTCAACTTCTACGCAGACCTACCGCAGAAATCCTTCGATATGTTGCTCAGGTTCACAACCCTGAGACTCTCCTCGGCCTACACACTCCTTGCACGGCTCTTGTGCCTGGATGCACTCTGAGGAAATGAGAACAAAAGCTATCTCTCCTGAGCTTTCAGAGACAACCCTTTGAACTCCTTGTTGACGCACTCCTTGCGGACAAATTCAACTGCACTCCTTGCAGGAATCTTTCTCAGATAGAGAAACAATTGAAACTCATTCTCCTTACTCTTCCTCTCTCAGATTTCAAACATTCAACAAGAAATCACTCATAAATAGCATAAAAGAAACTGCATGATAGAAAGAATAAACCATTCATGAACATAACATTCAAAGATGCATACATAGATAATATGTGAACGCCATGGGTCTGAATCACAACTTTCTTTATATAAATTCAGAACTTCTGTACATGGAGTCTTCTACACAACTCTCTTCTTCTCTCCCTATGCTCTCTTCTTTATTCATGCTTCAATAATGTTACAATGCACAATGAGGGTGTCTATATCCCGTTTCCCTCTTTCCTTCTAAAACTGTCTAATCTAGAATTGAATTCTACCTACTTGCATTAACTCCTATAAATGCCTTCTATCTACTAAGGATAAGAGAAATCGCTCAAGGTCCGTTTTCATTATAAAACTACACTTCTTCTTAATGACTTCATTTAAGATTGTGCATCAACTTCAAGGAAATTTCAAAATTTGCGTTGGCTTGTCCAACTGTCTTTTGCTTCCACGCTGGCTCACTTGATGTTGGAGATGCTCCTGCATCAATCTGTAATGATATATGTTGTCTTTTATTTTATTTAAAGTCTCGTCAATCCACCTACTCAAACCAATTTAACACATTTACATTTTGATGGGTACTGGGCTTATCCTCTAGTAGTCTGAGGTTGACTCTCAGTCCTAACAAATGGTTTGGCGATACTTTCCAAGTGCGACCGTTGGCTTGTTGGTTAAGATGTTTTGCTCGTAGCCTGGAGGTCAAAGGTTCGATCCTAACCAACCACCTCTTTTCCTTATTTGAGATAGAACCTTCTTGGCCAATTAGAGGCTGCCATGTGGGAGCCTCTGATTGGTCCATTTCATTACGATGCCATGTCACCCACTACATCGCTTGCCAACTAGACCACTATGTAACCTTCCAACTCGACTGCCATGTCACCTGCCTCTACCACGTGTCCACTACTTACCCTGCTATGTCACCTGCCTCTACCATGTGTCCACTTCTTAGCCTTTCATGTGTCCTATATGGATGCCACATGTCACTTCATACGGATTCCACATGTCCTCTTATGGGACTGCCACATTTCACCTCTATCCTTTATTTTTTCCCTATTTGGAAAAAACTTTAGATCACGATATCTTCCTCATATGAAGTCAATTTGATATCGTTCAATTGGCGTCAGAAATATCTCATTGAGATATTCATCATGGAGACATTTTCATTGAGTTTTAATACCTTTTAATTTTGAGGTATTCTAGATCCTCCTGGATCACGATATCTCGTGGTTCCAGAGTTAATCATTTTGGAAGATTCCCAAAGATATTCTTCTTTATTCCAATGTGAATGTGGTATTCTTGATTCCTAGTGCACATTGTGGAACTTTGACCGGAACATGCACCTTATTTCATCCATCATGCAGCTACTAATGTGCATGAAAAGTTGGAGTGTGCACACAATTGTTTTTGTGCATGCATGCTATCTTTATCACAAAACTTTGGGTGCCAACATGCCCTGAACACTATTACTTGGATCATCCTCCATCCAGTGGCCTTTGTCATGGTGTGACTGATGTCATGGAAGGAACCCTCTTCATGAGTTATTGAAGGATCTCTTTGAACTGATTGTCATATTCATCGAGGGTGGAATGGAGTTATTGAGTGAGATCAATGACTTCATTTGTATCATTTGTTGTTACTTGGGGAGTTTGTAGGTCCATATTCTCCATATTCTCTATCATGGAGGTGGCTACAATTTGTGTAGCTTCCATTTGAGTATAGAACACTTGGACCTTATCAGATGCATCATTTTCCAACTCTGAAATTATTTTTTTCTTCGCTTGAGTGGAAGTGATCTCAATTGTCTTGCTCACTATTGTTGTCATCACAACTTGGCACTCGCCGAGAGGTAGGGAAGGCAAAATTCTCTTTTGTTGGGAAACCTCAACTTCATCCATGAAAAACTTGTCATTAATAGAGATAAGTTCCGACAGATTCTACCAATGGTTCAACAAAGTAAAATTTTATTTGATCAACCCTGAAAAATCCATAAGTATGTTTTGGTCGTTGTGGATGGATTCTCCATCCACCACAATATTCTTTTGCAATTTTGTATCCTATAGTGTCGATTTTTGGAGTTGTGTGCGAAGTGTGAGTTTATATTACTCCAATTCCTAAAGAATATCCTTGACGACCGATATTTTGAGATAGGGGGGAACATCTATATCCTCCTCGAAGGTGTTAGGTATCTACACCTACAATTGGTCGACTAGGCCTAGGAGGTCGTTGAAGACAGTACTACTTTCAGCATGTTGAGCCCTTTATTTGCATGCATTGAAACTTCAATTTCATATAATTGTTGCAATGCTTAGTGAGATTGAACCTCCTATTGATAACACACACGATTTTGATTGTGCATTGTGATTTATACTTGGTTTTGTTGTTGAAGTTGTGCATGAGCCAGAATAAGTGTCTAGTGTCATTCCCCAAATTTAGTAATTAAGGTAGTAACGTAAGTCAACACCGTTGAAGTAGGAATTGGTGCTAAAAGTATTCTCGCATTGGCCATGTCCATTGACGTGACCAGTGAGGTTTTGAATGTGAGCATCCATTGGTGACTATTGGTTCTTGGAACTGGCATCGGTGGCCGAGGTGTAATGTCAGTAGAGGGAACTGCACCCAAAATATGGGGATAGAGATATTCAAGATTATGGGTAGCCTCCACCTGAATTTGTTGTTGTAGATACAATTGTCTTTTGAGTGTCATGACCAACATCAAAATCCCAAGAGCAAGCCAGCCTAGGCCCTGTTGTGCAGTAGTAGTGTTCAACCTATTGGCTTGACTAGTTTGTTGTTCTTTTGCACTTGTGAGTGTGGGTTGCAATGGATACTGCATATTTTGTGCTAGGAAAGTCGTTGTCTATTGATCATCACTCTCTTTTTCATGGATAGACCTAATATGGAAAGGATCCATGGGTGTATAAATCATGTGTTTCTTTCATTTGGAAGCCTCTTTGTAGTTGGATACCTTGATGGTGGGTGTTATAACAATTTTTTCCACACTCTATGCATCATTCTTTGGTGGCCTTCCCTTTCCCTTTGTAGACTCAATTTCCCCATTTTTCTCAATCCAAAGTCAAAAATTCAATTCAATTGTTTGTACATATACATGGGATACAATTATGCAACTTACATATATGCAAGTTTCTCCATTATAGCCCACGAACATCGGGTTTTTTTCTCAAAATTTAAAAATATTTTGGTTTTTTCATGCCAAGTCATAGGATCCATAACATTTGGTCTTTCATATGCTGGAAACGCTTTGATTCGACCCTTTAATTCCCTTTGGAGGATATAAATTGAGCCATATACAAGCCTTGAAGAAGAGAGAAAAATAAGAGAGCAAGTACACTCCAGAGAAATTTTGCCTCATATTACATTTTCGAGTCTTCATCCCTTAGTCCTTTAACTCTAAACTCTCCTTATGTTCAGCCCCCAAGCTCTCCCTATCTTGTGGAGGAGGAACCCAATTACTCCTAGAACTTGTGAGCTTACCTTGTGGAGGATTGAAGTGGTGAAGGCCCAAGTGGCGAGACTCAGTTTCTCAGTTTCGACGAGTTGTTGACACGGGAGGTTGTCACCTATGTTATCGTGTTAATTATATTAATAGAAATACTCTTTTATTGTCCAATTATATGTTGTAAATGTTTATATTATTTTCCATGGGTAAATTTTCTATACATGTTAATGGATTATGCTAGATTATATCCTAACATTTTATATATTTTCCATATGCTCGTGTATATTGGATGTTGAGGACAAGTTGTAGGTATTAAGCATTGGATCATGACCTCAACATTGGTCTTATACGAACGTCTGGACGAGGTAGGCTTATAACCCTCCCTTTGTTGGTTTTTCCATTTACCTAGAATATTTGAGATTTGAGTTGATTTCTTGGTGTCATTTTGTCTATTGTGGTCCTACCCCAAGCCATAGAGATTTATTCCTCATAAAAAAATTGGCAAATCCATTGGGGAATTTATCCTTTTTGTGGCTAGTTGGTTATTTTTATCTTTAATTTATCTATGTTTTCCTATGTTTTTGTGCCGCATGTTGCTTGATAGAATCTACATTGATTTATATCTGAGATGCTTGGCCTATTATTTACCCAATCAATGTTTTTCTTGGCATACGTGGGTTTTTCGTGAACAGTCATGTACATACATGTGTTTTTTGTGTTTAGGGTGCATACATACACTTATTTTCCCTGAAGATTTGTGTACATATTTTTCTAAGACTTTTTGGTTCAGTGTGGTGTTTGTTGGGTGGGTTCTGAGTGTTTTTGAGTCTTCTTGGGTCTATGTCCTATCTGTTGAGTGCTTGCGGGGTGATAGGAAGGTGTGTTATTGTAAATTTTTTGGGAAAACTTGTTTCTTGTCATTTTTCTCATTTTTAGTCCTTGCATTTTGGTTTGAGTAGTAGCTTATTGGTGTCCTAGCTTGTCTGTTCGTGCCTGTAGTAGGGTCTTCCCGAGAGGTTGTTTATTCAATATTTGCATTTAAATTCCCTTATATTGAAAATACAAAAAAAAAAACTTTTGGTTTTTTCATTTCACTTGAAGAATTTTCACTTTTGTTTAGATTGCATTAGCCTTGGAATTTTAGGAAAGATTGCATTGAAATTGAAGAGACTTCATCTTGTGCACAACATTTAGAAGCATACCATTTCTTTTGAAAAACAAGACTAGTACTTAACAGTGTTTTTGCATGCATTTCTTTCTTATGTTGAGTCACAACACCACTAGTTTCACGATAACACCTCTTGAGTAAGAAGAAGCCACTAAAATTGACATGCAATAACTAAAATTAATTAGAAATGTTTTATATTTTAGGGTACACAAACAAGTTTAGGATTTAGGGCCTTGGAATAGGATTTTGTGAGTAAATTTCTCCAAGGCCACAAAACTCAACATAGGTTTCTGTCCAGGGAGTGGTGAAACCCATTGTATAATTGGAGTCCTCGGGAGGCTCCACTAACACCAAAGTTAAGGACGAGGTAAGGTGAAGTTGGTTTTTTAGATAGACCTCTAATTCCTTCCTAGCGTCAGAGATATTTATGGGGTTTTATTCATATCTGGGGGTTGTTGGAGTATCTTGGTGCTTCATGAGCTTCAGGCTTATCTACCCTACCCATAAGGTGGACCGAACCTATGACTACTTGCCTGAGCATTGGTTATACCATGGTTACCTCAGTTTCCCAACCTAGGTATCCACACAGGTTGCTTGAAGGGTTAATCTGCAAGTACCCTAAGTCAGATAGAGATCAGACAACACACATACTTTATGGAGGATTTTCTCTTCAGAGGGATCTGTTCAATTGCACTATGAATCCCACAAGGGTCCTTATAACTGATTTTTTTACCTCCACTCTATTTTTTGGGAGTATCATCCCCTCCTAGGAGAGGCATACCTTCTTTAGTTTGGGAGGTCCCTTTCAAACATCATATCTTATTTGCGTGCATTGACATCTAGTTTTATTTAGGAGTGTGATCTTTTTATATTATCTAGACTTATGATTTTGCATTACATCATTATTTTTGAGTCATCATGGAGCGAGAAAAGCCTCCTCTCTGGTCATGTAGACTCTTGAATTAATTACCATAGTTTGGTCGAATACCGAAACTGCCTCCTAAAATGCGTATAGTTAGTAAATGTATTACACATATCTTTTCTTCTTAGGATCATGATCATCCCATCATGAGTATTGATTCAGATATGAGTATTTATTCAAATCCAACCTCTTTTTTGGTTAGTGGAGTACTCTAACTCCCTCATCATTACTTACTTGGATTTCAGAGACTCCCTTAGTGAGTACTACCTAGTCCATGAGTGCAACTCAATCCATGGGGATAAATCCATTTATATTATTGAATGGCATGACTTCATCATCATCGATATCCATTCCCCTAGCACCTTTTCAATGGGGATGCTTAGTTACAGTGATCAGTCGATGCCTCTGGCCTCTAATCCTTTCTCTTTTGGTATGTCGAATATGACTCCGCACATGTCATCCTTTATTTCAACATCTAATGTCAACACTAGTTTTGGGCCCGAGGGCACGTCACCTCCTTATAATCATTTCCCATTCGATGGGGGTCATATCCCTTAGTATTTTCCTACAATAGGAGGTTGGAATCCTCCTTCCTCTAGACCCAATACTAGTTATATTTTTCAAGGATGGAACGAGAAAATAGGCAGTGTTTCTACTTCATATATCCTGTCCATCCATCCTTCATCCACAATGCTTGTTCTGTCGAATGATTTTCTTATGGAAAATCCTCCTCCCACCTATAGTATTACATCAAGGGGCAATGTCTATCCTCACATTGGAAACCTATCATATATATTTCCTTCATTGGGGGGAAATTTATATCCTCACATGGGTAACCCATATCATACCATTTTTTCCTCGAAAGAGGCCCCATCAATGATGATGCCTTTACATCCTTTCATGAATCAGTTAGGAGGGGGATATTATCCTATTGTTGGGTTTTTATATTCTTTGCAGTGAAATTCCAAGTGGATCAACTAACAGTGGAAGTCGAAGGTCGAGGTGGTTCGACAAGGTAAAGATGAAGTCGAGGTGGATCTGGAACAAGTAGAAGGTTGAGGTTAGTCGACCGGGTAAAGTCAAAGTCGAAAGTTGAGGTGGTTCGACATGGTAAAGACATCAAAAACAAGTCGAAGAGGTCAACTGACAAGAGGTCAAAAGGAGGGAATGTGACAAATGAATGAAGACTGAATGAAGGTCGACTAGTAGTCGACGGGTAATACGACTTGGTAGTCGATTGTAACAAAATCCTAATATTCACAGGATTTGTCGCCAATTATTTGCATGGATTTGTAATCATTTTTTGGCGCCATTTATTTAGGGTTTTTCCTACTATAAATAATATAAATAGGTGTGTTGTAAGGCCATAAAGGATAATTAATAATATTAAATCTTTAGATAATGAGTGCCTAATCTCAAAGATTTTTTAATTTGAATGTTGTTGGTCAAGCAGATGTAATCCAAATTGGCTAAAAGGTTGTTCTTGCATAAGTAAGAGGGTATGATGTTGATTGTGTCTTAGGTGTGGACCAAGGTTAGACATGTAACCTTTTATTCTAAATGAATAATAAAACGAGTATAACTCTCGAGGAATGTTTGATTTTCGAGTTTGGGTTTCCAAGGTAAAATCTCTGTGTACTGTGAGATTGTTGTGTCATTTACTTTCTTGATTGAATATTTATTCCTCTCTTCTACTAGGTTTAGTGTGGAAGTGTGTCTCATTTCCTAACATGTGGTATCAAATATTGGCCTAACAATATTGGATCTGAGCTAAACCCTAGGTATAGTAAGAGTCGTCAGTTATTAATATTTAAATATTGTGCTAAAGATTATGCTAAAGAATGGTGAGCAGTTCGAGAATAGAGATCGAGAAATTCAATGGACAAAATTTCAAGCTTTGGAAGCTTAAAATTGAATATCTCCTTTTAGATAGAGAACAATGGACAAACATCTATCTAGGTACCATGCCAAAAATTATGTCGACGGAAGAATGGGAAAAACTTGAGAGAAGAGAAAAGAGTATGATTCGACTTTGTCTTGCAGATTCGGTGTTGTTGAATGTCTCAAGTGAAGATTCAACCAAGAAACTGTGGGACAAGTTGGAAATCTTGTACCGGTCGAAATACATGGTAAACAAGTTGTTTCTCAGAAAGAAATTGTATCTTCTAAGAATGAGTGATGGAAATTCAGTGACTGAACATTTAAATGCATTTAACACCATTATAATCTAGTTATATTTTGTGGATATTAAAATCACTGAGGAGGATAAATGTATAATCCTATTATGTTCTTTGCTAGACTCTTGGGATATCTTATTTATGTCTATAGAGAGTTATGCAACCAAATTAACGTTAGAAGACATGGTTGCATCTCTACTTTCATAAGAAATGAGAAGGAAGAACATGGAAGGATCGACCAAAGAATATTTAGTGGTGAGAGGTTGATCGGTTGATAGAGATAAAGGAAAATTCTCTGGTAGAAAGTATAATTCGAAGGGTAGATATAAATCCTTGGTTCAGTTGACAAGAAGATGCTAGAAATGCGGTAAAGTTGGAAATTACAAAAAGGATTGCAAGTCTAGGGTGATGGAAGTCAGTACAAGATCTGACGAGAAGAAATCGACTGAGAGAAATATGACTCCAAATAAGGGAGGCAATGTGTACCTGGTGTCGACTAATACACAGTCGGATCAAGATGTTTGGTTGATTGACTCAGGAAAATCCTATAATATGACACCACATAGAGAATTTTTCTACGAATATAAATGATATGAAGGAGGAGAAGTGTTCTTGGGGGACGACTCAACAACCAGAATTGTTGGACAGAGAAAAGTTCAATTGATAATGCAGGATGGGAGGAGTAGAACCCTTCTAGGTTTGCTACACATTCCGAGTTTGGAAAGAAACCTAATATATGTCAGTAATATGAGTGATATTGGCATGCATACTCTATTTCAGAAAGATTCATACAAGATGGTTAGAGGTACACTGGTATTAATGAAATGAGTTTAGATTGGAACCCTACACAAGTTTATAGGGAGTGTCAACTCGAATGGATGCAACAACATTGTTTTTCCTGAATTCAACTCGACTTTGACTCGACTTCGACTCAAATCGAATTTGACTCAACTCGACTCACCTCAGGATGAGTCAATTCAAACCGACTAGAAAAGTCATCATAAATTTTACCTGACATTGTTATCGCACGAGAGGATGGGACACATTGGAGAAAAAGGACTTCGAGATATGCACAATAAAGGTATGGTTGAAGACTTTCCTGAGTGCAATTTAGAAGTCAACTTTTGTGAGCATTGTATATATGGAAAACAAAGTCAGGTGAATGAATGAAAGTTCAAAGGTCTCTTGGTTTCAGAAAAGAAGTTAACAACTGGAAGAATGTTGGGTTGTTATATTATCTGTAATGAAATTCAAAGTGGATCAACTAACAATCAAATTCGAAGGTTGAGGTGGTTTGACCAGGTAAAGACAAAGTCGAGATGGATTGAGAGCAAGTCAAAGGTTGAGGTGGTTTGACCAGGTAAAGATGAAGTCGAGCTGGATTGAGAGAAAGTCGAAGGTTGAGGTGGTTTGACCAGGTAAAGATGAAGTCGAGCTGGATTGAGAGCAAGTCAAAGGTTGAGGTTAGTCAACTAGGTAAAGTCGAAGTTGAAAGTCAAGGTGGTTTGACATGGTAAAGACATAGACAACAATTTGAAGAGGTCAACCAAAAAGAGGTCGATAGGCGAGTGTCTAAAAATTGAATGAAGATCGAATGAAGGCCTACTTGTAGTCGACAGGTAATATGAATTCGTAGTTGACTGTAACAGAATCCCGAGATTCATGGAATTTGTATCCAATTATCTGCATGGATCTATAACCATTTTTGGGTGCCATTTATTTAGGGGTTTTCCTATTGTAAATCCTATAAAGAGGCATGTTTTAAGGTCATAAAGGATAATCACTAATCTTGAATCTTTAGATGATGAATGGATAATTGAAAAGAGTTTGTAATTTAGAGGTTGTTGGTCATGCAGATGTAAGACGAATTGGCTACATGGTTTTTCTTGCTTAAGAAAGAGGGTTTGATGTCAATTGTGTATTAGGTGTGGACCAAGTTAGGCATGTAACCTTTTATTCTGAATGAATAATACAACAAGGAGAAGAACGCTCAAGGAATGCTAGTTTTCCCAGTTTGGGTTTCCAGGGTAAAATCTATGTGTATTGTGTGATTTTTGTGTCATTTACTTTCTTGATTAAGTATTTCTTCCTCTATTCTGCTAGGTTTAGTGTGGAAGTGTGTCTCATTTCCTAACACCTACCGGGAATGGCCATGGTGTTTACCAAAACCATCCTCGGCCCACAGTTTCCCAAAGTCAGTCTTTCTTGGGAGCATGGTCTCTGATGCCACAACCAAGGCTCCCTTTTTTGGCCACGCCGAATTCGCCATATCTTTCGATATTAATGAATGACCCCAGGTGTCATGATCCAAAATGGGCCCCTTTCCCTACCAAGATTCCCTTGGAAATTTTGAAATTCGAGTGTAATAGTGGAAAGGATCCAGGTGATCATGTTACTACTTTTCACTTATGGTGCTTGTTGAATTATCTCAATGATGACTCAGTCTGTTTGAGACTGTTTCAACACACCCTTATGGGGGTTTCTGTTAAATGGTATATAGAGTTACTAGGGGGCACATATTGAACATTTCATAAGTTGGCCTTAGTTTTTCTCAACCACTTTTGTCTATCAGTTCGTTACGACACTTATACAAAGATTTTATTGACATTTCGTCAGGACAAAGCCACCCACATATCAGATCACATTCAAGAGTGTCGTAGAAGAAAGTGGTTGATTAAATATAACATTCCTCCAGAGTTTCTATTGGATTGGTTTCTTAAGTCTCTATTACCGTATATTTCGAAGGATGTTTCTACATTCGGAGTAATGACTGAGGAAGAGGCCATATTTAAATCTGAACAATTAGATCTTATATACGCTCAATCTAGGATACTCTATGAAATTATTCCTGATGCACCAAAATCAAGTAACGATCCAAGAAAAAATCATGGGCCCCATGCCAATGGAATTATAGGCTCAAAAAATGCCAAATCTACAGACCAGATGACAAATTAAATGAAAAAATTGTCTCTCAACCAGTCTGTAACGGGATAGGCTATGACTTTGTCTCCTCCCACCTAATCATTGGTTGTACATTCCATGCAGTCGATGAGCCCAAAGGATAACCAGAAGCCCAGAGGGAATAGTAGGAAAGGTAGAAATAATAACCGCAAGGGTGGGAATAATAACAACAATAACAAGAAAAAGGACAATTAGAATAACAACTAGTCAGATAAGAATGTTGGTGAGGGAAAGAAATAAAAGTAGAAGGTGAAGTTTTCATGTAAGTTGTGTAAAGAGGATCACCTTACCCATTTATTCCCTAATATAAAGGAATCCTTGAGGCTTATAAAACAATATCATGTTGTGTTAACTAATCTGTTTCCACATAATCAAAATATGGCCTCGGGCACCTCGAACACCAGAAATGCGTTGGGTGAAGGTCAAACTCCCCCGAAACATGATGGTCCCCATAAATGCATGAATATGGTTCAATATGATATTAGTGTAGAAACTAGGACTCATGATTATAGTCCTTCACAACCTACTTTGGGTACAAAACCTCCCCCTCTCGAAACACCTTTGTAGATCGATAAGCCTGACCATGTGCCTCACATTCCCAAAGGAGTTCTTAAGCACTATACTCATAATCCCAATGCCATAGACACCCATAATTACTCGATTCTTGAGGATTTGGGCCAAACGTTGTTGCAATGTCAACTTTGGAGGTACTCCAGATGTGCCCACAACATAGGAATGACTTTTTATCTTCGTTGGGGGCTCTAGACCCAAGTGGCTCGAACGTTATCAAGTTCGATGTCACAGTTGTCCATCCTCGCTTACCTTACCATGTGGCATTCCAAATCCATGTGGAATGTATGAATAGAACTATTAAGTTTATTGTCATCGATGAAGGTGCTTCGACGTCTGTGATGTCTCTATATTATTGGAAATCCATTGGCTCTCCCTAGCTTTCTCATTCTATGAATATGTTAACTATGTTTGATGGGAATTTGTTCAGACCCCATGGTATCCTCCTTTCTCTTCAAGTCCAATTCGATGGTAAAAATATAGCTATCGAGGTCGAGGTGGTTGATGCACCCCTTGACTACAATATTTTACGGGGGTGTAACTAGACTTACGCTATGAAAATTGTCGTGTCGCCGGTGTTTTGTGTTTTATGTTTTATTTAACACACTCCAGTTCCTCTGCATCGATGGGACCCTCAGTCCCCATTTTTGAGAACTCTCAGAAGGAAACTGAGAACATTGGTGTCATAATGTATCCTTCCTTGATGGGAACCTTTAATTTCTCGGCGCCAATCTCGTATATTAATGCCATTTCCAATGAATCATCATTCTCATTGAGGTATGTCTCATTATGTACTTCATATTCCAACAACCCATGGACTCTACCTTCTTCGACTGCATCGTATGAAGGTCATTCACACATCGAAATGGAAATGTCATTGTCTGCAGTCAATATTTAACATAGTTACCAACTTAACGAGAACTCTACAAAGTTCTCATTTTGGGGGGGTTCACATTTCTTACCTTGTTTTTAAAAATGGTGCTATCGGTAGCACCCCTTCCCTTTTTAGGTGGTTTTTTGATATTTTGAATTTTCTGATCCATAATGTTCAACATTATTTTTTTAAATGCTTATTTTGTCATCTATTTTCAATTTTTTTCAATTTTTTTTTTCTTCATCAGTGTTTTTACTCATTTTCCCATGCTTCTTTCAATCTTAAAAATATTTTTTACCATTTACTTTTTTGAAATTAAGAATTTTCATATAATTGTGTCTCAATTAATTTATGGTTCCATAATTTTTAAATATGGTGGAAAATATCATTTTTAACACATTTTTTACTATTATTTCAATACACAAAAAATAATTGTAGTTAAATAACACTATTTTTCAATATTTAGCAAAAGAAAATGTAATTCAATTTTTTTTTGATAAATTAAAAACTAAAAAAAAACTAAGAAAAAGAAAAGAATTGAAATTAAAAAAAATAAAAATAAAATAAAAGGAAAATTTATATATATATATATATATATAAAAGATTAAAGAAAAATTAAAAAAACTAAATAGGGAAAAAAACCAAGAAATTAAAAATTTATATAAAATTAAGAAAAAATGAGAAAAAATAAAAAAAGGGTAAAAAAACAAATTTATGGGAAAGTTTTTTTAATAATGTTTAAAACACACACACACAATATATGTGTGTGTGTAAAGGGTGTGGGCGATGTCGGGCATCGCTCCAACCCCCCATGCGGGCAAGGCCCATATCCTGTGGCACACACAGGATATGGGTTTTTCCCGTACAGGGGGATGGGGTAATGCCCAACATCGCCCCTGCCCTTTATATATATATTAAAGAGAAATTAAAAAAACTAAATAGGGAAAAAAAACCAAGAAATTAAAAATTTATATAAAAATTAAGAAAAAATGAGAAAAGAGTGTGTAAAGGGTGTGGGCGATGTTGGGCATCGCTCCAGCCCCCCATGCGGACAAGGCCCATATCCTGTGGCACACACATGATATGGGTTTTTCCCGCGCAGGGGGATGGGGTAATGCCCAACATCGCCCCTGCCCTTTATATATATAAAGATTTTTTTTAATGAAATTTTGTATTTAAATATTTTTTTAATGGTTTTTAATATAAAGTTTTTTTTTTCGTAAATAAAAATATTTTATTACCTCATAATGATATCACATCCATACATAGTGGAACAATATCTATATATCAACCACATGTTTCTCCAAATAAATGGAAACTGGAACAGGTGGCTGCATGGTTTGATGTCTAGGCAATTCCAAAAAATTGCCACCTATTCCACCAAACAAATGGAAACTGCAACAGGCAGTTGAGAATGTCTTGGCCCGAGAATATTGAGTAGTCTAAGAGATCCATGAAGATAGAAATTAAAATTCCTATAGCATTTTGAAAATTACAGTGCATAAAAACAAAAAGAATTAGAAAGATTAAGTTGTGGAAGAACCCATGAATCCTTTATTGTCGTGAGTATTGTCGGCGGGAGTGAAGATGAACGGTTGTGCACAGGTCAGGCACCTTCGTTGACCTAGAGAGCCTAAAAGAGCATCGAACAACAAGTCGAGGTGATTTTTGAGAAGGGTATTCCTGTGGAGATGCACCTACATGTCTCGGTGCATGTTGAAAATGAGGTCCAAATGTTCTAGTGAGAGATAGCAAGTGGAGCATGGTCCCTGATCCAAAGCGGTGGAAGGAGGGAGAGTCTCTTCATGGATTACCTCTAGCGGTATTTCTTCCTCAATTATGCATGTGGCCCAATCCAAGGTAGTATTTTCATCAGGGGTGGAGCAACTAGTGAGGGGCGGAGAGTCCTAAGGTTTGGGGATAATATACATAAGGGAAGGTGGATCTACCACAATGGCCATTGGAGGTTCTTCTTCCACCCTGTCATGGTAGACCATAGGATTCGAGGACGAATGAAAAAAGCGGCAAGGCCTTCTCTATCGGGATACAAAATTGTAATACAAAATCACTCCCTTGGGATTGTTGCATTCAGATGGCATGGTTGTGCAAGTAATCAAGACACTTAGCATGTGCAATGCTTATAGGAAGGGGAAAAAAATGATAGGAGAGGTAGAGACTGTGCCAAAATGCGAGAGATGGTTCAAATCCAAGTGAAAAGAGCCATATCTTACCTAATGTAAATGGAGAGGCATTGGAGGAGCTGAAGGGACCTATCTTGTGTGTCCCATAGCCATCTCAATCTACCAACTCTACTACGTGAGGGAAGCCATTAAACTAGAGTCAAAATGTCATCTCTCCTACATGTATGAGCCTTGAATGCCTTGAATGTCTCTCATCCTATGAGGAATGGATGGGAGGGTGGTGGCATGTGCAATTAAATGTTTATTTCCCATGTTTTCCACTTGGCACCCCATCTGGGGGAGGACAATCACAATGAGAAATTTTCATGCATTGAAGAAGCAATGGGGGAGTTGAGGAAATTTGTGCATCTATCTGGATATTCTCCTCCATTGGCCAGGAGGTATGAAAACTTATTATCTTCTCTTTTCACATGAGAGGGAATGAGAATGAGGGTGGGTTGCAGGAGGGTGGTGAACACTTCAAGAAACCTGAGGAGTCTCCAACTTGGGGATACTTTTGTTGTGTTGGATCCATTGATGATTTTTGAAACAAGCGAGATGATCACTTGAGAGTCCCCTTACACTATTAGTTGATTTATGAGATGACATGTAGCCAATTTAATTCCCTTGATGAGACTCCATAGTTCCACTGTATTGTTTGTATATAGGCCCAAGTGACCAGCCTTGATGTGGAGAATTTTCCCATTACTATCTTGGAAAATGACCCCATATCCAGTTGGGCCTAGATTTCCCTTTGAAGCACCATCAAAATTCAATTTGACAAATCCTGGAGAGGGGGGAGCTAGGAGATGGGGATGTGGGTCAGAGAAATGATATGAGGAGGGCCCTAAAGGTGATGGGTAGGGATATTTAACTTCCATTTTGACATGATATGACTTTCAAAGGGATTGCACTGAAGATCTTGCAGGGACCAATGGGAAACTCTGATGGTTTCCTGAATATGAGTTGTGATTTGTTCCCAGTTTATGAGGGGGCAGGAGGGTTGGGAGTGGAAGATCCTTTTGTTTCGTTCTTTCCAAATCAGCCAAATGGTGAATCCTAGTAATAGTTTCCAAATTATTTTCAAGATCAAGTTTTGGTAGACGTTTGATCCCCAATTTTCTATAGTGTTGATGATGTTATATTTATTTCTGTTGGATCTTTGCATAATTTGGGAAACCTGATCCCATATTTCCCCACTAAGGGGGAATTTTTTTAATATATGCTCCATAGTTTCCTCCTAGTGCTGACAGAGATGAGATATCGAAGGTCCAACAAAACCTCGCTTCCTGATATTATCCCAAGTGAGGATGCGTTTTTAAGCCACTAACTAAACAAAATTTGAAATATTTGGCCATAGTTTGGATTTCTAAATGATGTTCTATATGTTCTGCTTTGATTGCATGTGGAATTTTTCATGGAGGTAGTAGGCCTATTTTACCGAGAACGTAACTATTGGAGAATACCCCCACCTGAGAATACCTAGGCCCTCGTTGATTCAAATCTTTCTCTGAGAGGATATGGTGCACCAAGGTTTCATATCGCTACCATATAGAATGTTGAGTTCGTGTGGATGAGTCTTCCATATGCACCAGGGATGATGATGAGAAGTCTCTAGCCATAGATCCTTGACATTAAGTGGGCCCATGATTTGCATGTGCTGATAAATAGGGCGTAGTGTTTACAGAGAGTGTAGAGGTGGTAGTTGTTTCCAAGAGTCATGGCAGAACAGGATCATTTATCCATTGTGGACTTCCTAAAATGCATGATTTTGAATGAGAGGGTGATTATTCCAGGCCGCATTCCATATGTTGGAGCCTTGGATCTGGGTGTTGTATCTAATTAGGATATTATCATTCGTATGTGGGGCATACTGGTTCTTCCACATTATGGCCCATAGATTTGTGGGGTGTTTAATCCAATGCCAACAGAGTTTGGCACCCATTATGTTGTTAATATTTCTAGGATCCCTTAATCCAAGTCTGCCTAAGGATTTTGGATGGCATATTTTGTCCCAGTCGACTAGTGCCCACCTTTTGTCAGGATGGTGACCATTCCAAAGAAAATTTCTCTACAAGTCTCTGATGGCTTTGATGACGGATTGTGGGGATGATAAAGTAGTGAAAAGGTAAGTTGGAAGAGCTTGAAGGACCAATTTGAGAAGGACAAGCCTGGATGCTAGATTGAGGGATCTGAAGGTCCAATTCCTTATTTGATTGGAGATGGAAAGAACGATATTGTCCCAAGAGATGTTATGTGTTTAAGCTACCGAAAGGGGGATTACAAGATAGTTGAATATAAATGAGCTCTTGGGAATGCCCATAAGTATAGATATGTGGGATTGTACTGTAGGCAGAGTGTTAAAGAGGAAGAGTTGGTATTTTTCGAGGTTGAGGGAGGTCCTAGAGGCTTCAACAAAGTTTGATATAATGATCTTTAGTTTATTGGATTCTTGGGTAGTGGGGGTGTTCATCAGTAGAGTATCATTCATGAATTGACTATGAGAAGTTGTGGGATGGAGGTTGTGAAGGGGTAAGCCCTTGAGGGAACCATTCTCAACCGAGGCTTTGATGTACCGGCCTAGGCCCTCTGCCATGATGAAAAAGAGGAAGGGAGAGAGAGGGTCCCCTTGATGGATGCCTCAGGTGGGGGAGAAGGGTTGGGAGGGCACGTGATTTACCATAACAGAAAATAAGGTGGAAGAGGTGAGTTTCATGATACAATCAATCTAGGCCTTGTCGAAGCCAAAGGCCTCAATAAGTGATTTCGTGTATTTCCAACTAATTCGATCAAAATATTTTGAGAGGTCTAGTTTGATAAGCATACCTAGGGTGTGGGTCGATTTGAGTGAGTGAATCAACTCATGTGCCAGAATGATGTTGTCGATAATTTGGCGCCCCCCCCACATATCATGATTTTTCCTTGGAGATGATGAAGGGAAGGACAATATTTAGCCACATTGTTATGACCTTATTGATGATTTTGTAAATTACATTGCAGAGTGATATGGGGTGGGACTACTTTGGGTGGGAAACTCGGTCTTCCTTTAGGATAAGCGTGAGGAAAGTGGTGTTAAAGGTTGAGAGGAATTTCCCTGAGGAGTTATATTCCTCAACGAGTTTCCAGACTTCTTCTTTGATCATCAACCAATAGTAGTGGAAGAACTCTATTGTAAATCCATCAGGAACTGGTGCCTTTCACAATGGAATTTATTTTACTATTTGATCCACTTCTTCTTGAGTGATCGGTATCATTAGTGCTATGTTATGTTCTGGCATGATGAGGGAGGGGATGTGATGATTTATCTTATTTATATCTTGGGTTCTTTCCATTATAGTTTTTGATAAGAGATCTTTATAATAGCTTATCAGTTTAGATTCTATTCCTGCATGATCCAAGATTTGATTTCCCTGGGCATTCTCAAGTGTGGTGAGTCAATTTATGTAACGTCGATGCACCATGGATTGATGAAAGAAATTGGTGTTCCTTTCTCCTTACGTAAGCCATTGTACTCTGGATTTTTGTCTACAAAGTATCACCTCCTATTTTTTTCTCTCTTCAAGTTGCAGCTGGAGTTTTTCTTCCTCCCTTGTGGAAGCCTCTATGCACCCCTGTAGAATGAATTCATGTTGTAGTTCTTTGAGGTGTCGCTCAAGAACCATTTTGGCATGGAAGATGTTTCCAAAAAAATTCTTGTTCCATTCCTTTAGCTGCATTTTGAAATTATTCATCCTTTTTTGAAATCTACACATGTCTGTGCCATGAGAGATCTCAACCTGCACCCACCAAGTCTAATAAAATTCTCGAAAATCTAGGTGAGTGAGGCAAAAATTGTCAAAATGGAAAGGTTTGTATTTGGGCATTTCTCCTGTTAGGACTCTATAAATTTTGTCTGGTTGAAGAGACAAACGACAAAGGTGACTATTTCAACCTACTTTATAGCTAGGAACTAACCTACTCAACCCAGAGAGGGCTCTCTCGTGTCACTTAATGTTTTTTTTAGCAATCAATGGCTAGATTTGGTTTGTTTTGGGGGGTTCTTGTAAAATAACTGAAGAAACATAGATAACATTTGTGCTATGGAGTCTGGAATGAACAATGTATTTTCAAAAAATGAAAACTATCGAGAGGAAAAGGATAAATGAGGTGACGAGTCTGAGTTTATATCTGAAATTTGCATGGAATCAGAGGAAAAAGAAACATATATCTGCATCAGAACATACTAAAATAAATTCTGAATTGGTTGAGAAGAAATACATATAGTCTAAACCACTTAAGCCAAGAGCATCGCAATGATGAATTATGGGTTCTTGTTCCTCCAATTTAGACAGATGAAAGTGTAAATGAAATATAAGATTACAGGAATCACATACTATGAAAGAACACAAGACTCATATCACCGCCAATTAGAATCTTTTCATAAACAGTCCAAAATCTACTTCTGCATTTATATATTCATTCTAGCCCCAAAGTTTACAAAGTCTTCCTGCTCAGAGGGTAGGCTCCTCTTTTCTCCATGCTTTCCATATCCTCAAGATAATATATATAGAGATGAATTACTTATGGAATTAAAAATGTTTAAACTTCCCCATAATTCTAAAAATAGAGATCAGTTACAAAAAGGAGTAATTTATAAAGACAATTATCCTATTTTAAAGGGATCATTACAAACAGGTCTGACATATCTGGGGCCTTTTTCTTCGACCACCATCTATCCAAAATTTGTTGGAACATACTCAATGCTACCTGAGAATTTATTTCAGCTTGGCAATTTCCTCCTTTAGAGTGCTCAACCAGGCTAGTTGATTTTCCCCGATGCTCTCCATCGCTTCAGTTCTAATTTCTATTTTCTGTCATTTTTTCCACTTCTTATTTACTTCCTGCTTGTAGATTCCGTCTACATGTCCATTGATGATTAGGTCCTTCATAACAAGTTTTAATATGACCCCTAATTCTAGTTCAGTCGTGGGTTCAGTATGAAATTTAGTTGCTAATATCTGTGCAACCAACCTTTCTCTTTCTCTCTTACTCATTGATAAGCTTGACATGTTATTTGAAAACCCTATTGTACTGGATACTATTCGATTGGCATTGTCCATGTCTTCCACCTTGCAGAGACCATGATTTCCCAGAGTATAATAAGGCTACCCATATCTAAAGACTGGTAGTCGTCGAATCCTAATCATGAATTACTAACACGGTACGTTGGTTTTCCATGCTTCACCAATATACTTCGAATGATAAACTTTTAAGTTAGTTATATGAYGATGTTCACTTGACATGTCGGATGGGAAGTACTCGAACCAGCGACGTGAGGTGATTTGACTAGACGTCACCTCCCCCCACGAGTTGTTGTTTTGACACATTAGACCACGTGACATCAGGGTTGTTTGGAAAATGGTTTCAGGAAGACTGCTTTTCGCCCTGATGTACTTCTAAGGGTTCCATGCCTCCACTACTAAAACCACAATGGTTTTCCCCGATCCACCCCCGCTTAATTAAATTCCATACTATTTCGCCGCCCGATATGGGTCTCAACCATTGATCTAGGCTACTTCAAGATCAACGATCTGTCGGATTCCCTCCTTCACACTCCCGCTATATTTTTCCACATTGCCTCCACATATGACCTGAGCCTCCAAATGACACCATGTATCTACACTACTTTAGTCACCTTCCAAATTTAAACTCGGATTTCAAGCATAATCGTTATGGTGATAACATAGGCTCCAACTAGGGATGTTATCCTCCCTATGAGATAGAAAAGAACTGTAGACCCAATGCCTTCTTCATTGGGATGCCTTTAAAATGTGTGTGGGCATCCTGTTACGTCTTGGAGACTGAACGTCAAATATTAAAAACGGATTTTGCAAACTGCTCTCCACTGAATGCTGAAAAAATACCGCTCAGATCTAACTGTACATACTACTGGAGATTTAAAATAATGCTTGACCAACAAGATTATTCACACACTCCTACCTACTCTAACTACTGAAAAAGGATTGTTAATCAAGTGAAATCATAATCCCAATGTAGTCACGACAAAATTCTATCCATCGTTCGTGTTCTTTGTACTTGCTTGTTCCAAAATCTTTTTGCTAATGATTCATTCAAAATTTTATCCATAAGTCCAATTCTTAAAAAATTTGAAGGGCCTGGATTTCTCACTTCCTCCAACATGATCACAAATGGATCTTCTAAGATATGCATAAAACAATCCTCACATTTCACTCCTTCCACTGCATTTATGTTTTCAGGTGATTCAACTTGTTGACTTCTATTGAAAAACTGACAGAGTTGTTGAGGAGTATAGTAGTAAGGATTTCTTGAGTCATAAGGAAACCCTGGTTGGAGAACATCATCTGATGTAAGAAGAATCACATTTGATACATACATTGATTTGTTGTAATCCACTATTATTGGTAAATTCTGATTGTAAACCTTTTCCATATAATGTGTCTTGGGATCATGAATTATATGGAAGAATGTTTCCTTTTCAGGAGTCAAGACAAAAGAGAAAACTTCCTCCACAAGTGTTTTCTCTCTTCTTGGAGTCTCCGTAGGTGAAGTTTCAAAATATTCATCCCTGTCTAGACCGTTTAGAAACAGGATCACTACGTCATTTTCAAGGGAAGAAAGGCAACCTTGAAATACTTTGTCTTGCTGGGGATATTGTCGAATATCTGCATTAGTTTTAGGAGAAAGAAAATGACCTTTAACAACAATTCCTTGATTATATTCTTCTTTAATCTAATGGTCAAGTGAAGGTTGCAACTCCGAATTGAAATATCTTTCCAAGTAATGATCGTTTAATGCATGTGAGTGTAGTTGGTGTTCCTCAGTGAAAACAATATTTTCATGTAAAAAATTACTACCATGAATGCAGTCAGAACTCCCTATTTTCTCTGAAATCTCATGATTTTCTTTTAACCATTCAAATGAAGAAAAACATAAGGGAAGAGATTTTTTATTTGTAAGTCCACTACTTTCTTCACTTTCAATGTCATGCTTAGATGCTTTCTGATTTGAAACGCTATAGAAATTTTGTTTCAATAGTTCGAATGAGGAAAAACACAATGGAAAGGTTATGTTATCTGACTCCTAACCTAACCTAACCTCAGATAACATAACCTTTCCATTAGGTCCTCCAACAATATAGATTCTGAAATAAGGAAGCGGTCCAATATGCAAGCAATTTGTCGGGGGCCAGATCACCTATTGGACCAGGTGAAGATGTCGTTTCTAGTATATGTATCAATTAGATTGAAATGGTCTATGATATTTTGAAACTTACTATTGTCTTTTTCCAGTCTCTTCTTTCCTCCGCTCTTCTCTTCCAATGTGATAATGATGTTGAAGTCTTTTCCTATTATCCACTGCGCTGGACCTATCAAATCGCTCACGGAAGAGAGTCAATGTAAGAATGAGTCCTTCTATTTGACACTCTATGGCCCATTTTCATTTGTGAGAATACCATCCTTGTTAGAGACTAAGGCTCGGAAATGAACCGAGAGTGTGCCAACTATGGAAAACGGTTGATCAATTATGACTAAGGTAGGATTCTAGAGAATTTCTAGACCGTCTGTTGCACCATTCGAGTCATTTTGGATTGAGTTACTATGTCTCCAACATCTTTGGAAAATTTCTTATGCTACTTCCCTGGCACATTTGGTTTCTTGGAGAAGGAGAATGTCTCGATTTTCTGCGAGTATACTGTTATAGGAAAATCCCCCTGCGAACAGCTGGATTCCCTCTTGGATCCTAAATCTCTAAAATCAAGACAAAATAGTGCTAACTTTGGTCACTGATATCCCTTTAAACCTAGATAAACTAATCTATAGAGAAGAGGAAGAATATGTACCTTTTCATGATGTTTTTCCTTGCCTAGTTCCAAGTTGAGCTATAATCCACAAGCTCTTCAACAGATCCTGCCATCCAATCAAAGACAAATCATGCTTCCTTCATGTAAGCATACACAATCTTGAAGGAAACATGCCAAGAACATGTATTAATGAGAACTCAATAGAGATACTTACAGACCTTTGATGCAGATGCAATAGCCTCACCAAGATCTCCTTGTCCAGCCCCTTGCTCAAATTATCCATAAACAAAATGACTATGCTTCACTGATTATCTCCCTTATGAGATCATAAGTTTGATGCCTTCAATGTCTCCTCCTTTCACCATGAGGAGGACTCCTTATATAGGCTTGGAGAGGCCTAACCACCTTATATATTCTTGGGATAGGTTGAGGATCTTCATCCATCAGTTGTGGATCCTCCCTAAGATCCAACCTTGACCTCATATTCGAATCAAACTAACTTTAGAGATGAGGGCGATTTTTCCCTAATTTTCCTCAAAAACCCAAGATTTCCTCAAACAGCCCAGTGCTCCCCTAGAATGGGGCACAAAGTGTTGCAACACTCCCCCAAAGGAGGGAAAGGAGCATTGGCACTCCCTGACAGTGGGTAGGGGGGCATTGCCCTTCAAAAATGAATTTTAAGTGGTCTTTTTCATGGTAAAAGATTTGTACTCTTTGTCATGTGATTTCTCTTTCTTAAACCAGTCTTTGAAGTGTCCTTGTGATGTTGTATGAGACATGACATAGGAAAGATGATTATATGATGTCGTCAACACTTGTGAAACTTGTAATGGCAACAATAGGTCATCATTGAAATGAGTAATTTTGATGTGTAACAGATTTCCCCCCAAAGTGCGAAGTTAGAAGATGGAAATTGATGATTGAAGTACTTTGTAGACTTCTTCAAGCAAGGGTATGGATGCAGATAAATTGGTAGAAGCTGCATACAACCATCATAAAAATGTTATGATATGTTTCAAACCCAAGGCAAGCATACCTATGCTTGGGTGATAAAGACTTGAAAGGTATGGCCTCCATAAAATACACTGCGGAACCATAATTGTATTAACAAAAAGGTATAGCCACCCAATATATAATTTGGATCTATACTTCCATGACATGAACTGATCATAGCCATGAAAAATACATGGTGGATCTAAGAGATGACAAGACATAGCCACGGACCAATACAAAGTCGATCTATGTGATAGTATATGTGTCAATATTCAAGAGAAACTCCGTCGCAACCTGGGCAAAGTACATACCAGAGTGATTACTCAACCCAAGGTCTTCCTACTGATCCCGATGTAGTATGAATATAACCATGCGAATAGATGTCTTGATGTCAAACATGGCAGAAACCAATTGATTACTGGTCGATGAGGTAAACTGTTAACAAGTGCGAGGGAAATCACCATTGATGTCAATGATTCCCAAGGTACCCTAGTACATTCCAATGAATGTGAATAAATGAGTTGAATTCGAACATCCATGGAATCATATGATAAGAGGTCAATGATGTAAACCCATTCTCGGAAGCGAGGAGGCCTGCCATTGAGGTATGCAGGTCCTAAGGTACTAACTAGTTTCTGAGTCTAGTTCCCGGATAATGTGTTGAAGTTGATAGGAACAAACTCGTCGAAGGAGGGCCTTAATGTATCCCCATCAATGACATGAAACTGACATAGATATGTAAATTGGTGGATCAAATGAACATGGAATGACATGGGTATTGAAACAAGATATTTGTGATGGTTGAATCTTGAGGCAGATACTTCCCTTGAACATTGAGGAACAATAGAAGAAACATGACATGGACCAAAACATGATGATGTAATGGACATTGTGAATTTCATCGGGTGACCCAAAGGAGTAAAGAAAATCAGAGGATTGGTTCAGTGCAGAGGTTTAGCGGATTAAAATGTATGCAAAGAAAAAGTGTTGTGTTGAAGGGCGACTGTAAGAGTGATTGGTGATGTTTTCAAAAACAACTTGGCTTTCTTCCTTCAAATTTTTCCTCCATCCAGATAGATGAGTACCTCTTTTTTATTTAATGAGCTCGAGGAGGATAACAGATGCTCGATATAACTCACCTTCAGTAAGTTCCTCTTTATTTGTTTAATGAACTAGAAGAAGTAAGGGTTTGGTCCTGTATGGTCCCTTCAATGTATATTTTTAATGAGTCCAGAGAAGGTAAAATTGGTGATTTTTCATGTTTAGAGAGTCTGAAAAGAACTTAAAGACGACTCCAGTGTTGTCCTTTTTCATAATTTTAGTCTCGCGAGGCTGAAAAAGAGATACATTATCACTCGAAAGACACCCTTTCAAACCTTTTAACGAGTGGGAAAGGAAGCAAGATCACTCGACAATCTTTTCATGTTTAGAGAGTCTGAAAAGAGCTTAAACACGACTCCAGGGGGTTCCTTTTTTGTGTATCCATGCGAGTCCGAAAAAGAGATAAAAGTTTACTTAGTGTGTTCTCGTGTTTTTTTCGAGCATGAGAACGAATGAAGATCATTCTTGTTAATGCAAGAAGATAAAAATCGAACAAAATTTCTCTGAAACCTATCAATAATGATAAAACTGCACACCAGGGTATTAATAATGCCTCCAAAATGATTTTCAAAAAACCCAAAATAACTATGCTTTTAGCAAAAATGAAATTTTATAATAGTAATATAGGGTAAAAATGTCTTTTACCAATTCATTTGTGCCAAGAATTTTGTAGTGGAGAAAATTGGTTTTGGAGGGAAATTCTTGGATTCATCGGTGTCGGATCTATGATCATTCGTTTCCTTCGTCATCTAGATCAGGTTGGTCCTCTACTTCTTCCAAACATTTTGCATGGTTTACAATTTATTTTTTAGGTAATTATTTTGCTTTAAAAATGATGCCCTGGGAGTCTCTATGCATCGAAGAGGCTCAACGCTCCCTCAAAAGGCTAGGGAAAGTGCTGATTGATTTGGTCAGTGCTTTGCTAGGATTATCTGGAGGGCACTAGCGCTCTGTTCAAATGATAGATGGGATGCTACCCAAAAAATGTACAAAAATGCCAAAAAAGGGCTCGATGCTCCTCTAAAAGATAGGGAAGTGCTGCTCGATTTTTGAGCACTCTGGTAAGCTTGTTGGGATAGCTTTGGCACTCTGATAAAAGGATCAAGGGAGTGCTACAATAATAAAACAAAAAAAAAAGCAATTTTAAAGTTAAATTACCCAAAAATTGTTAATGTGGCATGACTAATGGACTTTTGTTGATGATGATTGCAAGTTATATTTGACAAAAATTATGATAGAGTGGAAAGAAAGAGAGCATGAGCTCAATGATGCGGCTTCTTTGAAAATTCCCCGATCAAGGGCCACATTGAGGAACTGTGGTCTCCTAAAGTTCTTTTAAGATGCAAAAGATGAAGAAGGAAATTCTCCTTCTTGAGTACATGATTGGGTTGTGGAACACTACGGAATAGGGGTTCCAAATTGGGACACAACTGCTTACCATTGAGTTGGAGGATGTGTGTTTCCTGACCAGCCTCTCAAAGAGAGGGGATTCTATTATCTTATCTGGATAGAGGGAACTTCTCATGCCTATTGAAGAGTACTTGGAAAATCATTGTGTCCCAGGATCGAGATTGGTGGGAGGTAGAATTGTAATAAAATATGTTAGGGATCTACCTCTTCGATCTATTCTATTTTCCATCATGATTTTAGCAGGGAGTACTAGCTCACACTTGGCTTCGAGATCACAGGTGGCTTATCGTTTGCAGTGTTTAGAGCCAACTTTGTTTAACTAGAGTGTAGCATTCCTTCAAAATGTGAAGGAGCAGATTTTGAGATGTTGGCTGGGGCTACAAAAGAAATTTGGATATGGTTCATTTCTAGTTTCATTCTTCCTAGAATTCATTCCTCAGATGCAACCACAGATTGCACTAGTAGTACAACCAACGAGTAAACCACGTATGGAACGCTGGACAAGTTTATCTCTGAGGCTGGGAACGGAGTCAAAGTTCAGATTTATAGGTGACTTCTTTGCTTGGATGAGATGTCAGTTGATCATTATAGAGGACTTCCCATACACCGGAGTGGAATTTTGAGGGAGTATGGACCCGGTTCTTCTAGATGGAATGGACTGGGATGCATCAAGTGAGAAAATAAAACAATCTTCTCAATTGTTTTTTTATTTTAAAGTTTATATTATTTTTTTGGGTACCTAGAAGATTTTTTAACAGACGTATCGTTTCATTGTGAAGATAGGGGAGAAACACATCTGGCAGAGATACCGGCACTGAGGAGCCGTGAAGATGCTCAGATAGCAGTAGATAATGAAGTAGTGGCAGGGGGTCTCCGAGAGGTTGATAGAAACCTTTGTGGTCTCACGATGGGTGTCCCTCATCTTAGAAGGTGAGATGTACCTTTGCATCTGCAGAGACATATAGTGGGATTCCTTGAGGGTATTAACTCCTTACCGAGACACGTAGCCTGTGAGGTAGTGTGATACTCAGAGCACAATGTGATGCAAGAGGATTAGGACCTATCTGATGTTTTTTGTATAGTCTGTATGACGATATTATGGGCCTGAGGACCCAACATTTTTCCCTTCTATGTTCTTTTTTGATGTAATCAAATATTTTTTGTCATGCCATATATATATATATATATATATATATACATATCTGAGTTTTATGGTGCCAAATGATGTTTGCAAATAATGATGTCTTTTTGTGATGCGTTTAATTTACATGTGATGTATGATTTATTTCCTTTATGAAACCTCATCTATGTGAAAGATATCGATCCATGATGTAATTGGCTAATGAATCCGAAGTTGTATTAAGTCCTCTTGGTATGTGTCTATATTTGATAAAATCAAACATTCTTTCAAGACGATGAACTCGTAGATGGAGATGCAATAGGATAGGATTGTGAATGGCGTAGATTCGATTTAGTTGACAGACCACAAGTTGAGAGTCTAGGTTAATGATAATACGAGATTTACCTAGGGAGGAGGCTTTGGTTAAAAGTACGATGATAGAATGATATTCTACCATGTTGTTAGTTGTCGATCCTAAGAAAATACCTCCTAAACTCACCAACTCGTTAGAGTGGTAAATGACCCAAGCTGCAGAAGCAATTTTTTTGGTGTGTCGACTAGCACCATCCGCAAACCCGACAAAGATAGGAAAGGAAGATGTCATCTGTGCAAAAAACACAAGGCAAAGTATAAGCATCGAAGGCAAAACTCGTGCACGCAAGAGAAAAAAACACACCAAACTAAAAATACAATAGTGTACAAAGCACACATGCTAGATGTCCTATGCATAGTACTTCTTAAGGTAAAGCCCGTTTCAGGGCTCACCCATGGAGATTTCATCGTAGTCAACTAGATTGTAGGTGCCTCTATGTAAAACACGTTTCACAATGTAAGGACCATGCCACAGAGGTTCTAACTTGTCTGTCCCTAACTTATCATGAGCCTGGTCGTAAACGAGGACTAGGTCTCCTTCTGCAAAAGTACGAGGATGGACAAATTTATCGTATTGATTCTTGATTCAATTTTGATATGTCCTGTTAATGAGAGTGGCATCACGACATGTTTCATCCAACCTAGTCAGGTGTAAGAAGCGTTCTTCTTCAGATAAAGTGTGAGGCAAGAGTTCTACTTTAAGTTTCAACGAGGGAATTTCACACTCGATTGGTAAAAAAGTTTCTATGCCATATACTAACTGGAAAGGAGTGAATCCAGTAGCAGTTTTCGCTAAAGTATGGTAAGCCCAGAGAGAGGAGAAAAGTTGTAGGTGCCAAGATGTCTTGTTTTCCCCTACCATATGTTGAATCATGGTTTTAAGGACCTTGTTGAGAGCTTCAACTTTTCCATTTGCTTGAGTATAGTACGGGGATGAGTTCTCATGGAGAAAACCCAACTTGGCATGCAACTCACTCATCATCTAGTTTTGAAAGTGTGAACCATGATCAGTGAAAATGGCTTGTGGAACACCAAAGAAAGTGATGATGTGATTGAATAAGAAAAGAGATGTAGTAGGACCATCATTCAGAAAGGTAGGCATAGCCTCAACCCATTTTTTTAAGTAATCAATGACGATGGTGATATAACCATGACCCTGGGATGACGTAGGCTTAAACTGCATGAAATCACTGCCCCATTTGGAAAAGGGGCCAATGGAAATAATGGGATGCAAAGAAGCAGGGTGGGTGCATCCCTTTTTATGGAAAACTTGGCAGGGTGGGAATTTTTTGACGACATCGATACAATCTTTGAAGATAGAGGGCCAAAAGTAATCAACACGTAAAATTTTCTGAGTTGTAGCCATCCCAGAAAGATATTCGGCATAGGCTACAAGTGACAACCATTAAGGACGCATTTAGCCTTTTCATGAGTCAAACATCATCACAGGATAGTGTCAATACCACGACGATACAACATGTCACCAATGATAAGGTAGCAGTGAGAATGATGGTGAATACAACGATGTCCTTCACGAGATATATCGGGCTAAAAACGTTGGGTTTGGAGATAAAGAAGGATGTTTCCATACCAAGGATCAAAAGTGTTGATGAGGAATAGATATTCATCGGGGAGAGAATCTCTAGGCTCAGTGTCTTCATCAGCATGGGGAAGATTGTAGATGAGCTCTGCAAACACCAAGGATTTATTGGCTTTGGACTTAGCAAACTCGAGATCGAATTCTTGAAGGATGGCGATCCATTTGGAATATTTTCCCTCAAGAACTTGATGTGTCAGAATGTGATACATAGGGTTAGAGTCCGCGATAACTGTGGTGGTGTGTAGAAAAATGTAATGACGGAATCTCTGGACAACGATGATGGATTCCAGAGCTAACTTCTCAACATCTGAATATCGTAGCTCTAGACCAGATAGACTTTTGCTCAAATAATATATCACATGTTCTTCACTGTTAGGGTCCTCTTGAACTAAACCATAGAAATAGTGGAAGTATAGGTTGCTAAGTAAAGGATATAGTCCTTCGTATAATTCAGAGGATGCAATAGAGGTGCGTTGGTCAATGCATGCTTAAGAGAAACAAAATATCATTAAGAAGTGTCATCCTAGATGAAAAGAGTGTCTTTCTACAACAATCGCATAAATCCTTTGGTAATCTCAGTGTAGTTACAATGAAACGACGAAGAAAGTTCTCTTTCCCTTAAAACTTTGGAGTTGTGTCAAATTATTAGGTGGAGGTAAAGCAAGGATAGCCTTAATTTTTAAGGGATCCACCTGAATCCCGTCCTTGGAAACAATGAAACCAAGGAGTTGACCCAATTCGACAACAAAGATACACTTGTGTGGGTTCAAACGAATACGGTAGAATCGACATCGAAGAAAAATAGCTTGTAGATGACAAAAATGGTCTAATCGACTGGATGAATGGGTAGGTAAATCGTCAAGGTAAGGTTTCATAATATGTTTGATATTGTGTAAAGTATATGACATGGCCCACTGGAATGTAGCACCAACGTTTTTTAGGCCAAATGGTAGTTTTCGATAGGAGAAGGTTCCCCACAGGAAGATGAAGGTTGTCTTATGCTGATCAACGAGTAAAATGTCAATCTGGTTGTACCCTGAGAAACCATCCATGAAAGAGAAAATCACACTACCTACGTAATTATCAATGATCTAGTCGATGGAGGGCGTAGGGTAATTGTATTTCAGACAAGACTTATTGATATCCCTATAATCAACACAAACAGGAATGGTCCCTTACTTCTTAGCGATCAGAACAATATTAGAAACCCATTCCATCAAAGGGACAGGATAGATGAAGCCATATTTCAATAATTTCCCAACTTATGCCTTAATAGCCATGGTCTTCTTAGGATGGACCGAGAGGAGTTTCTATCGAACAGGTTTTACACTTGGGTAAGTTTTAATATCATGCACAACGATCGAAGGATCGATCCCAAGCATTTATTCATATCTCCAAGCAAAGACATCGCATAATTATTTAAATAAAGCGGTGTAAGAAACCACTTCCTTGGGTGAACAATTAGCACCGAGATTAATATTTTTCACAACACCTTCCTTGATCGAAATGTCAATAATGACTGTAGAGGAAATGTTGCCCATATTCCCTTCAGAAATAGTATCTTGTGTAAGTATGGGTGATTGTGGAAAGTCGACAACATCGGGGGGGAGATAGAGTGTATATCTTCCTATATTTCTTCAAGAGGTGGAAGAAAAGAGGATCGATGATGGTTATCATCCCAAGTTACGTTGTCAATGCTAAGCATTTCCATAATAGATTCATCAGACGAAAAGATTTGGGAAATGTAGTCAAAGGAAGATGTCAAGAAATTCAACCAAGATGGCATCGAGTAAGTGTCAGGTGCAAAGAGATGTTGGTCATCTGAGGAAGGAGAGGTTGATTGAATAACAACATAAGAAGCTTCGGCTGGACTAAGTGGCATGGTGTCACCTAGCGCATCGAAATCCAAAGGACTAGGTACAATCCAAGGAGCAGATGATTCCAAAGACTGATAAGTCATAGTCAAAATCATATTGATGGTGGAAATATGATGTGTTGTGGGAGGAAGTAGTGCAGGGAAGGTACTGATAAGTCTAGAATCTTTCAACAAGACTACACCAACGATTTCATATGTGATCTTGTGATCTCCCAAGAAAGGAATATTGTTGGTAGAGAGAGTGCAAGCATTGGGTGTGCAATAATCTAACTGGTCGATAGTTACAATTTTACCTTGATGAGGAAATTTTACACAGTGAAACACCGAAGAAGCTACGATAGTCATATCATAAAACCAACTTCTTCCAAGTATCAAGTTGTAATCGAGAGGAGCATCGACCACCTCGACATCAACATAAACGGTTTTGCCACCTAATTGAACAACTAAGGACTGCAAGAGTCCATGAGGATGAAAACCTCACCCGTCAAATGCTCGTAACATTGTAGTGGATTGGTTAAGTGCAGGTGATTTTGATCCTTTCCAACAGGCTAACGACATGACACAAGTAGAAGCTCCCTCATCCAAGATAGTGCGGTGAATTTTTTGATTGTGAACAACAACATCAATTTGAAAATCAAGTTGGTGGGAGAGTCGAGGCTTAAAATTGACCAGGTTAAATGTGATATTGTTGGATGACTCAGGATCAAAACAACCAATAGAAGCCAAGAGTGTTCTACGTTGACTTGGGTAGTGTTGTAGAACTTCGAATGTAGACATAGCACACGGTGCTTGAGCCAAATATTCAACAATGTTGTAGTTTTGGGTGGCATGTGAACTAGGATTAAAAGTAGATTTACGGATAGTGATTTTGGGGAGGCATATTATAGAGTCGAACATAGGTTTTTCTATCTAAAGCGATCTAGACAAAGGACTAACGGAGGATGGTGATGGATCTGGTAAAGTACCATTAGTGACCTTTCCTTTGTCAAGTTTAGATGGCATGTCATAGGTCGTAGAGTGAGTGGTTAAATCAATCCCATTGAACATATAAATATGGGCACTTGTCAAGGCTTCATCATGAGGAGGATGGATAGAACTTGCCCCTGGAGAGGGGGTTTGAGAAACCATGGATTATTTCCGAGGAAAAGGATGAGTAAGAACGATGGGTTGGGAATTCCCCTTAAATCATTTTTCCACTTCATCACGATGTGGACAATATCGAGTGTAGTGATCGTCACCACAAATAAGACATGGGAATTTCGGTTTCTGCTGTGGTTGCGTTTTAGTAGCAAGTGGTGGGTTTTGAGATTTGGGTTGTTCATTGTTATTATTCTTTTTTGGTTTGTTCTTGGTTTTGTTCTTACCTTTGTGTTGTTGTGAAGGGCCAGACTGAACTGCATTCACCTCAGAGACTTGAGTTGGAGGGGAGGTATAGGAGAGTGAGGTTGAACTGGGAGAAGGTGCCAGAGTAGATCGATTTACAATTCCAGTCGACTGGGAAACATATTGGGTTTTAATGATGCCGATAACGCCATCTGCATGAGATGAGGATGAAGGTTTGGATGGATCGGTAGTGGAATGGGTAGCATTTGGGATCAACTCATAAAAAGTACCAGATTGTGAATAAACCAAATCTAAGTACTAAGCCTGAGAAATGGCTTCTTCTTTGATGACTACACCACCCATGGCGACATCACGAGAAATCAGGGGTAAAAGTGATGTAGTAAACCATTCTGCCAATAATTGGTCAAGAATGATTTCTTTGATCAACCTTCGTTGTCGTCTCCACTCATGAATATGATTAGAGATATGTACGGAGTTAGCCTGATGAAGGGAGGTCAAGAGTTAGGTACTCATCTCGTAATGAATGGGTATTTGAAACTGTGTGAGAAAGTACATAGCAAGGGAGTTGAAATATTGGAAAGAACCACATGGAAGTTCAATATACCACTTGGCTGTTGAGCCCGTAAGTGTTCTCTGGAAAAGATGTAAACATATAGAATCGTCCATTAAGGAGTTTGATGAACGCCATAAATGGAAATTCATCACATGGTTGTTCGGGTCTTCTCCAGGTTTACCATCAAATTTTGGAATATCGGAAGGTAATTTAGCCAGAATCACTGGCCAAAAGTTATAATTTAATATAGGATCATTGGTCAACCGATACAAATCTGAGAGATCCAGAGTCACAAGAAATGGTAGTTGTCGGTTAACCTGAGGGTGATACTGGTGTGGCATAGGGACACCAGTAGGGCCATAAACTGGGTTAGGTGGATAATTGTATCTAGTAGGTCCTCCTACATATGGTTGTTGTTGACCAGGATTAACAGGATTTGATGATGGTTGAGAAACATGTGAAAATGGAGGACAATCTGATGGGTTCTGAGGATTATAAGTCAGATGATGGGTTTTTCGATAAGGGGGGTAAACATTTTTTCCATGAGGAGGATACACATTATTCCCATGGGAAAGAGAAGGTTGTTGTTGTCCTTGAGGATGTTGTCCCCCAGAGAATAGTGGATTCCCTGGGAAAGGAATGTGCCAAGGATTTTGTGTCACATTCTGTCCATACAATGGGTTATGGACTCCATTCTTAGGATGCCCCCCAAGATGAGGTTGTGACCCAATTTGAGGTTGACTCCCAAATTGAGGTTTCCCCCCAACATGAGGTTGAGTGCCTAGAGGGATCTGGAAACTAGAAGTGAATGAATGACCGGTGCCTCCAACTGGATTAGAGCCACCAATACCAGCTCCTCCAAATAAAGGTGTAGGTATAGAACTAGGAATGATGTTATATCCAGGAGGAACAACAATTCCAGAAACTCCGGGTGTAACTGGGGCAGTATTAGCAATGGAAGGATTCAAAGGTCTATACCCAGGGGGAAGTGGTGGATTTGGTTGAAGTGGTGTTCCAGTTGGAGCTTGTAATGATGTCACATTACTGGCAGGGATAGTAGATTACACCATATGGATAGTAGGATTCGAGTGAGAACTAGTAAACAATTGGTCTGCAATGGTGATGACATTACTGGTCATGCCAGTAAAGTATTCTAAAGGTACCATGTAACTAACAAACATCTGAGGCACTTATGATGCCATAGGTTGATCAGGACTCGCTCCTAGGTTACCGTACAAATCACGTACTATTAAAGGGATAGAACCAAAACCAGAAGTCCCAACACTATGAGCCGGGGTCCTAAATGATTCACTTTGGAAAAGATCTACTCCAGATCCTTTGTTAGGTCTGGTGGGTATCTCAGTATCATCAATAACAAAAACTTCTCCAGATGATTTCACCCGAAGCAGACGCGGATCTCGTCTAATACTCAAATTTGTGTTTATGGGAAGTCGAAAAGCTTCCAAATAATTGGAAACAATTCGGAATTGTTCCAAAGAATGTGTACTTCCAACCCCAGAACCTAGTTCATTATGAGCCTCAGGAGGGCCTTCCGAAGAGTTGGGAATAAAATTTAGATAACCTTCCAAATCTTCCGGGGGTAACCCTTGCATCCTACGTGAAAGGAGAAGGTCGATGTTTCTTGATCTAAGTAATGAATGAAATAATAAATCTATGGTCGACTAACGAAAAGAAACAACATACACTAAGAAATCTAAGAATCAAAACAAGCAAACAAAACCTTCTCTTGATGACCGTACTAATTGGTGATGAAATCCAATGTCACGTGATCAAGTCAAGAAGGGGATAGGATATGAATGGGAGTAACAGTTACGATGGCGACCTGCTTAACGGACTTACGCCTTGGTGCAAGATTCCATGCAATAATTGTGGATTTACCCTTCAAGGAGCCCGAGTGAGTTTGACCACTGTTTGTTCCAGGTACAACGAAGAATTCCCTTCACCATCACCTTGTGTAAAGACCCTAAAGATTATGTCTACTAAGGACACGAACTTGCAGTCATCCCCTAAGCGGGTATAGTCGACAGTCCAGTCCAAACATATGGGAAGGATAACAAGTCTGAAATCCTTCGAGAGAACTGAGGACAAGTGGACCAATAGAACTCCAAAGGACCTCGAACGGATTTAGAATTCATGAAGCACCAAGAGCAAATGAAGAAAGTTGATCCTCAAGAAGAACCCCCAATATACTATCTGACTACTATGAACGGTTGAACCATAGAGGGATAATCTCTGTAACTCTCCTAAATGCGACCTTGTGCGTAACCCCTGTGTGAGAGGGGGATCCCAGAAATCTTATACAAAAATTGGATTTTCTCTCCCTATCGCAAGATGATAATGTTTGTTTTGAAATCTTTGGAGAGTTTTACTCATAGCCTAATCCAAAGCATTAATCCTAGTCTAATGTTGGTGGAAGATTCTAAAAATGTTCTAGGTCAATTTTAATTAACATTGATTTTTGTGGTTGTTCTTTACTCAGAGGTGTATGAGAGTGAAACTTGATGAAATTATGACTCAATTCTCAAAAAATGCATAAGAAATGATAAGCAGTCTTTTCTTTCAATGAATGTCTATTTAAGGGAAAGAGAAAAAAAATAATATTTCCACTGACAAACACTAAGATGCAGTAACCTCATGCAATTGTTTCTCAATCAAGAATCCAATATAATGCTAAAATATTCAGAAATTCATTCTAATATCCAAAAACCAATCATGAAAATATATCCGTTTGTTTAAATGTGACTGATAATTAGTTTGATGTAAATCTTCCTATGTCATTCAGACTTCAAGATCCGTGAGATTTAAGCAATCAGAAGAAAACTTCACATAAACAAAACAAACTCTCGTTATGATTAAAAAAGAAACACAAAGACAACTAAATTTGCAAAATGAATAACAAAAAGCTCAAAACAAAATAAAATTCCTGAAAAAAATGACCTCAAAGATAAAATGGAATGGTGTATAGATCTCTGAATTTCGTTACAACAACTTTCATTCAATCAGATAAGTGAAAAAGTAGTGGATCAACTCCAAATCTCAGGGAAGAAGAGTGATTCAAAGTAAGGAAGAAAGATGTCAAAAATAAAAATAAAAACATCATCAATTCTTAGAAATCAAAATGTTGGAGGCCAAAAACAAGGACACACTGAGATGGTAATAACCCTGAGTAAATGAAAAAGCAAAAACTAGACTCAGAGATCAACTCCCAAAAGGGTTTTTAGCAGAAAAATACCATCTCTCTGGTGTCAAAGGCACTAGAGCGTTACAATGCTTTGTGGGATCCTACAAGGGAGTGCTAGCGCTCTGGTTGTAGAGGCAGGGGAGCACTGGCTTCTCAGAAGAACAAAATATTTTCTATAACTCAGAAAACTCATGAAAATCCACAAATTTAGTGTGTATGGAATGAATCCAAGAGCCAACAACATATATAAGAATCTGAAACACGACATGAATAAGATCTAAAGGTGAGCAAAGGCCAAAAACAAGACCAAGGAAGGGAACCAAAACTGAAAGATTTTCTCCCCAGTGGAGTCACCAATTTTGTTACAGGAAAATCCCCCTGCGGACAGGTGGATTCCCTCTTGGATCCTAACTCTCTAATATCAAGACAGAAAAGTGCTAACTTTGGTCACTGACGTCCCTTTAAACCTAGATAAACTAATCTATAGAGAAGAGGAAGAAGATGTACCTTTTCATGAAGTTTGTCCTCAACCAGTTCCAAGTTGAGCTCTAATCCACAAGCTCTTCAATATATCCTGCAATCTAATCAAAGACAAAGCATTCTTCCTAGTCTACTACGATTATTTTGAAACTAGATCTATCCATTAAAGACAAATTCATGTAGGCATACACAATCTTGAAGGAAATAGGCCAAGCACATGTATTAATGAGAAATCAATAGAGATACTTATAGACCTTTGATGCAGATGCAACAACCTCACCAAGCTCTCCTTGTCCAACCCCTTGCTCAAATGATCCACAAACAAAATTACTATGCTTCACTGATTATCTCCCTTATGAGATCATAAGTTTGATTCCTTCAATGTCTCCTCCTTTCACCATGAGGAGGCCTCCTTATATAGGCTTGGAGAGGCCTAACCACCTTAGATATTCTTGGGATAGGTTGAGGATCTTCCTCCATCAGTTTTGGATCCTTCCTAAGATCTAGCCTTGACCTCAAATTCAAATCAAACCAACTCCAGAGATGAGGGGGAGTTTTCCCTAATTTTCCTCAACAACCCAAGATTTCCTCAAACAACCCAATGCTCCCCTAGAATGGGGCACAGACTGTTGCAATGCTCCCCCAAAGGAGGGAAAGGAGCATTGGCACTCCCTGACAGTGGGTAGGGGAGCATTGCCCTTCAAAAATGACTTTTTAGTGGTATTTTTCATGGTAAAATAGTTGTACTCTTTGTCATGTTATTTCTCTTTCTTAAACCAGTCTTTAAGGGTGTCTTTGAAGTGTCTTTGTGATGTTGTTTGAGACACGACATAGGAAAGATGACTGTATGTTGTTTGCGACACTTGTGACACTTGTAATGACAACAATAGGTCATCATTTAAATGAGTAATTTTGATGTGTAACATATATTGTTTTGAATAATCCTATGTTTGGATCTTCCATTGAGTCCTCTTATGTTCCAAGTGATAATATTCATCATAGAGATTTTGGTGGGGGTGAGAAGAAACCTTCTGTGAGACGACGAATCTATCACGAGTTGAGCATGTAGTTACCTATTTATTTGATCAGTTGGTGTTCTTATTTCCAGCCTCTTCATTTTCCTTCTCGGGGGGTGCATCGAGGTTGTGGTGTTGGATCTAAGCTTATTCCCAATCTCAAGGTTGTGCCTGCAATTGAATCAGTGAATACTTTGTGAACCTGTTGAGCACTCAACACACCCTAAAAAATCCTCTGTCAATTTTCTACTTTTTTGGTTACCGGTTGATCTTCTGCATTGTCTTATTTGATATCATTTTTTAAAGTGTTTTGTCTTTTCTTATTTTCATGAATTTCATCACCCATTCAGGTTTGCTTGAACTTGTGAAACCCCATAACTTAAAATACCTTAATAGATGAATTAAAAAAAAATTGATAGCCAAACACTTCATCAGACGTGCTCAGGATCAACATCAGAAGGAATTGAAAGAAGGAAAAAGAACCACTTGGAAAACCTCAGCCACTGAGTAAGGAAGTTTTGATTTGCACATAAAGATATCGCCGAAATCTGATTCCTCGTCGGCATCGGTAAAATACGGTGATGATAGACGTTAACTAAGAACGAAAATAAATCGTCGATAGTCGATGCCCAACACTCTTTGTCAGAATCAGGGAAAATCCAGAAGGATCACAATGAACATTTCAACCACGATAAATTTATCCCCGATCATCGATCCCTGATGCGTTTTTGACATGGAGACTTTTTCAAGGGAGCCGATCTGAAAGCGCTCGAATAGGTTTATCATTGATCGCTGACCCTGGATACTTTTTTGGCATCGGCAAGCTAAGGTTTGTTTTAGAACAAATAACTTAAGGAAAATCCTGACTCCAATTAATACACGTGACTTAAGTCATCGGTATTCAATGCCACGTGTCTTTACCCAGTAGGAGGATTGTACAGTATAGTTTTTTCCCAAGTCATTCTTGGTTCCCTAGGTCTGAGTCACACCTCCGAGTCAGCTTTTTCATGACAACATTGTATGATAAGATCCATCGGTGTCAGAGATTTTGCAGGAAGAAATCAATGAAAATTTTCATAGCACATCCCTGATCCCTAATCCACCCACTGAGAGAGCGACACGATGGGATGATTTAGCATTAGATATGATCAAATTTTGAGCATTTAAGGAGCTAATTAATACCTGATCTTGCATTAGTTTATACCTCGTGTGCTAATCAAAACATTCATTTAAAATCACCGATAGACCACATAACCACTCGCGCCTCCGTTGTCAACCCACAATGAATTTAAGTTCCAAAGATTCGGCGGCAGATTTATTGAAAAAATACTCATAACCCAAATTGAATGGCTAATGTGACATGGTAAGTTCTTTCCTGTTTAATTCTATTACGGCGTTGTAAATGAAATCATTCTGAGCATAAGATAATTTTGGAGCATCCGAAGGAGAAAGACGAGCGATTCAACGGCTGTATCAACTCCATGATTATCAAAATAACCAGGTTTTGACAAGCTTCAGAGGTATGTATCTGAGTCTATAAATTTTGCATGGCTATTATTTATCTGTTTTTTTCGGTTTTGGTTTTTACACAGTCTCTGAAATTTTACTTTAAGTTGTAGGAGCAATGCCACCAATAAATCCAACTATTAGATTATCGTCGAGGGCACTGAATCTAAAAGAACTAGAGGTAGGTAGAGGCTCTTCTCCACGTATCGTGAAACAATTAGAATATGCCCTGAGGCTGGAACCTATCATTAAGATAGAAATGAAGAAGGTTTTCATCCAGCCTCCGGCCTTTGGCGATACATAGGAAAGCATAGGATATAAGATAGTGCCCCCACAATGGGGGGATCTATTCAAAAGGATTGGCAGAGAAGAATACCCATAGTATGTCCCACACAATGACCCAGACATAAGGGTGCTCGATGACCAGGTGTTCCCCAACATACGACCATCATATCTACACATGGTGGCGAGAAGAACCCTCGTTTTCCCCTGCATAGAGGTTCTGAAATGGCTCATCGACCACACAAACACACAAAAATGATTAGTCAACAATGACAATGGCGGGTGTGTCAAATTTTTCATCCCAGTTGAAGTAAAAAAATATTACAAACTCAGAGACCTAGAGGAGCGATTAAACACAGACTTCATGGTGAAGTTATACAAATACCACGACACCAACCAGGTGATGGCCTCATGGTGGAAGGAGGACAATAAGTTTACTAATCGGAGCAATGGATGGTATGGGACAATAAACTTAAGGGAGCCATACATCTATTTGATGGCTCTCATTTGCAGACTATATGTAGAGAAGGACTGCCCCATATTTTCAGAGGCGTGGATGCCCTTGGCTTACACATTGGTGATCTCCAAGAGTGGCTTGAAATGGGGAGAAATAATTTATAAACAACTGAGAATTTTTGTACAATAGGCTCAGACATCGAAGGAAGGAGAGACACCATCTTTCTACATGGCCTTGTACCTGGTCAGTTTCATGTGCGCAAGGAACATTTTCACCGGCATGAATCTGAATTGGCATGTCGTAGATCTCCTGGTCCACATCTACTTCAGTGTGCTATGGGAGAACATGTACAAGAAATCTTACACACTCATCTGTGATGAATTAATCGCCCACATTTATTTTATTATTTTTAAGAAAGGATTCCCAAGACTATCGGCTGCATCAAAAAAGATGATATCCAAGGTAGGCCATTGGTATTTGGATGAACGCTCCACCTACATCAGGGTGTCCAGGGCCATCAGAGCACCACATATCCTACCATCTCATGTCCCAGACCAGATTTTCGTAGGAGAAATATGATATCAAACCATCTTGCAAGAATACAATGCCACCTTGGTCAAGGACAAGAAACGAGCGTTCATACCCTATGGTTTCCATGTAGGGTTCTACTTGGTAAAGGATACAGCTCAAGATAAATAAGAAGGGTTGAGCCAACTCGAGTTCAGATTCTTGACAGGCTGATTCCCGAAGCATGATCCAAAGGGCCTAGTCCTACAACATGCTTCAGAGGTGTCATCCTGATGGTTGTATGATCATGATAGGTTCAAAGACGAAGTCTTCATAGAGAACGCCTAGGACTAGGACGAGGTGGTGCAAAGAATCCCCGACCCAAAAATGACCAGGTTTAGGGCCATGAGCATGGATGAATAGGTGGAAAAAATAGAGCATCCGGCTCAAGAGGCCCTCCAAGCCAGGGAATAAATCAGAACGACAGAGGCAACAAAGGCAGAGGCAAGGGGATTTCTCCTAATGGAACATGAACAAAGAGTAATTGATCAGCTGCAGAGTGACTTGGATCTTGTATAGATGGCGAGGGTTCCTTCTAACAACCCAATTGCAAGAAGAGAAGAGACATTATAACTTGAGGATATCACCAAGCCAGGAAACCTTGAAGTGCCCCCACCACAGATCAGATCACCAGGGGAGATTTAAACCTAGCCCAAGGTTGCGAGTACACCAAGGAAGACAATTGGACTGAACCCCTTGCATGTATTAATAACTATCTATGATGATGAGGATAGTCTAGAAGTTTCCCTTGTCACTCCGGTGCAAATTACATAAGAGGAATATCCTAAGAGAGAATCCACCCCGGGTCCCGACGCTCTAGTTTAGATCCATCTACAAATCGAGCATGAGGCAGAAAGTACCTTAGACACCGAGCCACTCAACATACCAAAAAATTCAATGGACAGTTTGAGGGATGAGCCAGGATCGGGTGAATGAGAAGAAGAAATTCCACAACAGGAAATCGACGTTTCAACAGCCAATCACCAAGTGAGTACCGAAACTACTCCCGATTCCTCAGTTTTGGCCAATACTTTACCCCCCGATGAGCAACAACCAAAGGCTGAGCCTTCGAAACATAAAAAATAGGTTCATGGATCCATATTAGAACACATATACATAGTCAAGAGCCTGGGGAATAATATAACTTTGGGAGAACAACACATCCCTGAACCGATTGATGAGGTCTCCAATATACATGCAATTTTCTATGACCGAAAGAGAAAAGGCATCATGAAGAGAACCACTAAGAAAAGAAGGATTACGTTGGATAGTTCATTTCTCATCACCACGAAGGAGAAATTGATCATCACATAGCATGCCAAGACATCTTAGCTTATCAGCGCAGGGATGGCGATCACATATGCCACCCTGGATAGAGCAAGGCAAGATGAGGAGGAGTTGGTTTTCATGCTAAAGGAATGGAACATCTGTGCCATTTGGAAAAATACTATCAAGACTCCAGACAGGCCATGGTATTTTTGAGATGTGAATTCCAAGATGCCTACAACAAGTTCACGAGTGAGCGACACCTTTTCACTCTAGGGATATCCGACTTCCAAGAAGACACCATGATGGCACTAATGACATGAAAATATGTGGAAATGTGGTACGAGAAGTCCCACCAAGTTGTGGAAATAATTGATTACATCAGCGCAGTTCAAAAGGGTAGAAACACTGAAGAGTATGGTATTCGAGTGTTAAGGGAAAACATCATCGATCACATAAGGAATTTCATCGAATACTGGGTAAATATGGCCCAAGAACCTCAATGGGAGATTCAAGAGAAATGATCTGATTGTGAAAGAAGCTAGATCAATACCAATCGGGCAATGAGAGACATCGGTCTCCTAGAATTCGGCTCACCCAAGGACTTTGTCGACTTGCATGACATAGTCAAACAACATGCAAAACAAGACTCATCATGGACTGTAGAAATAGCAAAGGTGGCGAGCATGGAAGCAGGTCAGATACAATAGTTCATGGAGCACCCGATTAAGGCTCAGACAATGCTACAATAGTTCAGTGCTAAAGTAGTCAAATATCGGGCAAGAGAAGTGGAGAGAAAGGAAATCCTTTCGGACCTGATGGACCAACACAAGTTCTCATATGCCAACATGTGCGAGGAGATCTTCATTAAATGGTCAGAGTATGAGAAGAGTCATCCACTCAAGTGAGATCATTTGATGAATCTTAGGATACTGAGAGATGAAAGCACCATGTGGCAATTTTTTGCTTTACTTAGTTGCACTTTGATAGTTATTTTAGTTAATAATATGTTATAAATAAGGGATCGACCTGTTAGAAGAGGTCGATGGTTTTTGCAAAGACCCTCATTTTTGGATTTGTAAAGAACTATTTTGGAGATACCTTAATTGAGAAGTCTTGTTTAGGACCAGAGACAAGTTTTTGTTTTTCATCAAAAGCGTGTGTGATTGGATCTGAAGAAGAATTATTTATGATTTTATCTCATGAATGGATGTTGTAATGAGTAAGAGCCTTTGAATCTATTGATAAGTTATCTGATTCAATATTTTAATAGTCCTTTTCTTTAATGATGAAAAGTAAATCATTGTGTTAATATGTGATTGATGATTAGAGTTAAGGAAACTATTTTTCTTGCCATCGTTTATTGCATGTATGTTTTCTCCTGATAATCATATCTCAGTCAATAATTGGAACACCAACAGGTTAATGTATTAGTACTAGGCTTGTTGTAGGTGTAAGAATCATTTTTTGCATGCTTGAGCATAAGGCTTGTTGTAGGTGTAAGAATCATTTTTTGCATGCTTGAGCATAAGGGTTATCCCAAAATCAACCTTCTTCAGTAGTTAAGTCCTTCCCCCTTTTGTTACCCAACTGGTTTATACTAGCATTTATCTTGTATCGATCCCACCTATAAGATAAAATACAAAAAGAGAACATTCAAACTGGAGGAGGAGTTTTCACAAGAAGACACCTATCGATCAATACGTAAAGCCCAACGATTAATTGGTTGGATCGCAAGATCTAGAGAACCATTCCACCATTAAACAATGCAGAGTCTAATTGGGCCTTGGTGGTGGGTTTGGTTCCTACTATTGAGTTAAAGGGATTTATGACCCCTCAAAAAAACCTTTCTTAGTTATTCTATTGGGATATATTGTAATTCCTTCTTGTTGAAGTCTTCCTCTAGTTTCTCCAGGTTGATGTCATCCAGTTGCATGATCGTGTCCCCTCCATCCTCTAATATTTTTTCCTCGTTCTTCCTAGAAGGGGATTCTATATCTTGGGTTTGTTTTGGAACTAGCCTGGATTGCATCTTGTCTTTCCTTTTATCATTACTCTGGATGTTTTTTTTGCATGGGTTTTCCACCTCCTCTACTTTCGGTAGTTGATTTAAGATATCAAAGGAGTTGTTGGTGGAGATCTTATGAGTGCCTTCTTGATTGTGCTTCTTGGGAGGTTTTTTTTTCCAGACAGTGCCTTGCATGAATCCATCCTTTTGTTTTCCTTCCCCCTTCATTGGGGCTTGGGAATTGAGGGGGAAGTCACGAAAAAGTTGACCATGCTCATGACATTTTCTGTAGAGAAAGGGAATGTGTTCATAGTTAATGGTATGGATCAAATCTTCGTCCTGGTATTCAATAGTTACTGATCTCGACAATGCCTCATAGATGTCCATATAGACACAAATGTGTGCATAGGGGGTATATTTCATTTGCTTCATTGACTCTGAATATTTTACATATATCCCTACCATGTTTTTGATTCTCATTAGAATCTCTTGGATCCAGAAATATTGGGGAAGTGAGTAGAGGTAGATCCAAACTGGCGTCATCATAAAGTATTCTTTCTTAGGGTTGAAGTGATCCGTCCAAAATTAGATAAAGAGTCCTATGGAGTTGTAGAAATAGGGGTCATTCTCGAAAACCCTATCCTTGTACTCCAGATTATAGAAGATGATTGTGAGGAAACCCTTCGAGTTGAGTTGGACATCATAGTCCCCCTTTGGATTCCACCATGTTTTGATCCAACACATGAGATCCCTTTCTGAGGACCAAAGGCCCAAGAACTTCCCAATCAGGGTGTGTTCTTTCATGAATTGAGTGTGTTCCCCCACCCTGTTCGAGTTGATCACATATCATGGCGGTTTATCAGTTTGCAGGATACATTTCCCTAACTCCCTACTGCAAGATTCCTTTGGATGAGATGTGCTCGCTTCTACCTCCATTTCTTTGCTCGAGATATGTTCATTTGACCAGATTTATTCACATAGATGGGATGGTGGCTCGAAGGTCGGCTTCTTGGATCTCGTTCCCACTAGATCATGGCTGCCACATTTTGATGTGAGGGGGCTTGCACCCCCCCCCCCCCCCC
>ML776760.1:683528-727692 GCA_009831015.1 Picea engelmannii | reverse complement strand
TAGTCGGGTAGTACGGCTAAGGGTACGGTCTATCCTCCTTAGTTAGTTCCCTGAGATATTGGGCCGAGTACTACTATTGGACCCCGCACGTATATCAGAGAGCTATAGCACAGGGCAAACCCTTTTCTGTAGAACCCTTGGGGGACAGAAACATAAACAAATTAAAATAGACAAGATCTATTGCTACGCAACTATGTTTGGGTTTCCAAGTAAATACACATTTCTTTCTGGTTAATCATTTGGGCATTTCCTCTCTGCAGTATTCTTCAAACCAAAGTATAACTCTGTAAAAAAAATAAAAAAAAAGTCTGGAAATTTTTTCACCATTATTTGAGACCTATTCCATTGGATTCATCTCGTCGCCCTTATCACATTCATCCATATCATTTTTTCAACCAAAATTGTTTTTACCCCACCTGCCCCTTTTCAGTTTCCTCATCCTCATGGCCCATACTCGTAGCCAAGACTTGGAAGCTTGCTTCAACACCTTACAATCTGGTCTCATTGAGACCCAACAAGAAGTGAAACAACTCAATGCCAATGTTGCCGCCATCAATACAACCATGCAGTCCATAATGGGGGAAATCAAACAAGACCTCACCACCGAGCTTGAATCAGTATTTTCGGCACTCTACACCAAACTGCATATCCCTACAAATAACCCTTCCTCTTCCTCACCTCCACATAATGACGGTGACCATTCCTCTCATTCCCATACCTTGCAGAACCATCACTTTCAACATGACCTACACCTTCCATGGGTGGATGTGACCAAATTTGATGGCTCAGACCCCACTGGTTGGGTAACCCAAATGGAACATTACTTCTCTTTATATGGCATTATAGATGACTTGGCCAAACTCTGGTATGGTGTTCTCCATCTAGATCAAGAACGTTGGCAATGGAGAAAAACTTCTTGTCAAGGGTATATTGCTTGGACACACTTTGTGGAAGAGATTTATGAACGCTTTGACACTGACACCAACCATTTGGGTCGTTTGACAAAGATGAAACAATTAGGAACAGTGGAAGACTTTATAGCTACCTTTGAGCACCTAGATTTTAGAACAGAGGGCATGTCTGATGCCTTTTTCTGAGAGTTTTTTATCAACGGCCTCAAGGATGAAATTCGGGCCCATGTCCTCATGGCTCGGCCTGAGAGTTGGATGGAGGCTACCAAAAGAGATAAAGAAGAACAACAGGTTGTATCTTCTCAAAACCACAAACCCTCCTTTATCCCTCTCCCTCAACCAGTAAATCCCATTACTCCCACTGCTCCACTAAAGATTCAAAAATTGACCAGGGCTAAAATGGATGAACACCAACTCAAAGGCCTTTGTTATAACTATGATGACAAATATTTCTCGGGCCACAAGTGTAAAGAACAAAATATTTTTATGGCCATCTCCAAGGAGATTTCGAAAGAAGATGAAGAAACTCCCTCTGTGTCTGAGTCACTTGAATCCACTGACGTAACCCCTCCCTCAGACCCTCCCGAAGTAGAACCGATCATTTCTCTCAATGCTCTCACTGGCTTCTCTACTCCCCAAACCCTCAAGCTAATCAGTTACATCAAGCATCAGAAGGTCATCATTCTAGTTGATAGTGGCATCACCCATAATTTTATTCACTGCTACATTTCCCAAGAAACTCATTGCTACATTCATGTCGTCAATAATTTCCAAATCATGATTGCCAATGGTGGTTCCATGAAATGTGGAGGGCATTGTGAAAATGTGCGTCTCCAAATTGGTGACTACCACCTGAAATCCCATATGTTTTCTATCGACATGGGAGGTTGTGACATTGTGTTGGGTGCAGATTGGCTAAGGACTTTGGGTCCCATTCTCATGGATTTTAAATACTTAACCATGAAATTCGACCAAGAGGGCCACCAATATAAGTTCCAAGGCATCACCATTGGTTCACCTGAGATCATTAGTTCCCATCGCATGGAAAAGCTGCTCAAAAAGGGTCATTATGGTGTTATCACCCAACTCCATGCCATACAAGCAACAAAGACACCCTCGGTACCACAAGACCTCCAAGCCATCCTTTCTAAACATCAATTGGTCTTTTCCACTCCCCAAGGCCTCCCTCCTTCCTGTAGTGTTCATGATCATTCCATTCCCCTTGTACCCAAAATCCTTCCTCCCAATATCCTTCTGTATCATCACCCCTTTTCCCAAAAAAATGAAATTGAGAAAATGGTCCAGGAACTCCTTAATGCAGGCGTTATCTGCCCTAGTATGAGCCCCTACCCGACTCCTATGGTCATGGTCCTAAAGAAATAAGTCTCTTGGCGAATGTGTCCTAACTTTCGTGCCCTCAACAAACTTACCATCAAAGACAAATTCCCCATTCCTGTCATTGATGACCTCCTCGACGAATTAAGTGGCACCCAATTCTTCACTAGAATGGATCTCTGTTCGGGCTACCACTAGATACGTATGAAAGAGGTAGATGTTCCCAAGACTTCCTTTAGAACTCATGAGGGCCACTATGAGTTTTTGGTCATGCACTTTGGCTTGTGTAATGCCCCCTCCACCTTCCAAAGCCTCATGAATCATGTCTTCCGTCCTTTTCTCCTCCATTTTGTCTTAGTTTTCTTTGATGATATCCTCATCTATAGAAAAACCTGGACAAACTATCTTTCTCATGTGGATCGAGTTCTCCATCTACTCTCTCAGCACCAACTTTTCCTGAAATAGTCTAAATGTTCTTTTGGAACCTCAGAAGTAGAATACTTGGGTCATCTGGTTGGAAAAGATGGCATCAGGGTGGATCCTAAAAATATTGAATCTATGCAATACTGGCCTCACCCAAAGACTCTTAAGAGATTGCATGGATTTCTAGGATTAACAGGGTATTATTGCAAGTTTGTTAAGAATTATGGGAAGATTGCAGCACCTCTCACTGCTCTCCTAAAAAAGAACTCTTTCACTTGGACTCCAGCCGTTGTTCAAGATTTTCAGACCTTGAAGATGGCCATGTGCACCACTCCAGTCTTCACCCTTCCCGATTTCACAAAGACCTTTGTGTTGGAATGTGATGCCTCGGGGAAAGGAATTGGTGCTTTCCTTATGCAAGAGGGTCGACCTTTGGCCTTTACCAGAAAGAAACTATCTGAAAGAAATATGGGCAAATCCATCTATGACAAGGAAATATTGGCTATTCTCCATGCCATGGATCTATGGCATCCTTTTCTATTGGGGCAACATTTCGAAATTAAGACAGACCATCAAAGCCTCAAGTATTTTCTGGAACAACGCATTTCCTCCCCAGAACAAAAAAAATGAGTGACTAAACTCTTTGTATATGATTATGAGATCATTTATAAGAAAGGCAAAGACAATGTGGTTGCGGATGCAATTTCCCAAAAATATGAAGACGAAGGATCCCTTTTTTCTCTTTCATTCATTGTACCAGATTGGTTCCAAGCAGTTCGCCAGGAATGGCTACAAGATCCCAAAAGTTCGCAGTTGATCCACCAATTGTAGTCTAAGGCTTCAGCTTCCCCAGGGTACTCTTGGCTCCATGAGGAACTTTGATACAAAGGTCATTTGTATTTAAGTAAAAAATCAAAGCTTAAATCCACGGTACTTTCTAAGCTTCATTATACACCCACAGCAGGGCACTCCGGGTTCACCAAAACCTATGATAGGGTCAAACGTTCCTTTTTCTGGGATGGTATGAAACATGACATTTGAAATTTTGTAGCTGAATGTGATGTGTGTCAACATAACAAGGGAGAAACAGTCAAATTGTTAGGAACACTACAACCGCTCTCGATTCCACCTGCTATTTGGAAGGATATCTATATGGATTTTATTACCGACTTACCCAAATCGAGAAATAAATCTGCCATCATGGTGGTTGTTGATCACCTTTCCAAGTATGCCCATTTCTACGCCCTTCAACACCCATTTATAGCATCCATGGTGGCTCAAATCTTCATGGATCAGGTCTTCAAGTTTCATGGCATGTCGCACTCTATTGTTTCTGATCACGACCCAACTTTCACAAGCAAGTTTTGGCAAGAACTATTCAAGATACAAGGCACCGAATTGCATCTCATCATAGCTTATCATCCCCAGACTGATGGCCAAACAAAAGTTGTCAACAAGTGTTTGGAAACATATTTGAGGTGTTTTTCCTCAGAAAATCAAAATAAGTGGGCTCAATGGTTAGCCCTAGTTGAATCGTGGTACAACACTTCATGCCATACAACTACACGCATGACTCCTTTTGAAGTGGTATATGGACATCATCCACCTTCAGTTCTCTCATACTTACCTGGTGCCTTGAAGGTTCAGGCAGTTGACCTAACATTTACAGCTCGAGAGGCTATTCTCCGTACCCTCAAAGAGAATTTGGTCATGGCACAAAATCTCTAAGCAACAAGCAGATCAAGGTCGCTATGAACGTCAATTTGCAGAAGGGGATTAGGTGTTTCTTCGACTGCAACCTTACAAGCAAACTTCCCTCAAATCTAAGCATTGTCAGAAGATAGCGCCCAAATTTTATGGTCCTTATACCATACTCAAGTGTGTGAGACAAGTCACCTATCAGTTAGCTTTTCCCAACAATTCGAAGCTACATCCTGTTTTTCATGTTTCATGCTTAAAGAAGGTGATTGGAGCTAAGTGCCAAATTCAAACCAACCTTCCAGAGTTAGCTGAAGAGGGATCCATTTGGCTACATCCAGAAGCAATTTTGGACTAGTGTGAGTGTCGCCTACATCAGAGAACCATCAAGGAAGTGCTAGTACAGTGGAAAGATACAACACCAGCATACGCCACTTGGGAACCACCTACCATTATGTAGCAATTTCCTCATCTCAAGCCTTGAGGACAAGGTTTTTTTTAAGGGGGAGGACATGTTAGGGTCCTAACCCGCACATAGGTAGAACAATATATTCAGATGTAATAAAGGTCAATATTAATAAGGCCTTTCAATAAAATAGAATAAGGCAGATGTAAGAAGACCTAATAGAAGATTTCGCTTCTAGAAGGATCTTCCTCTAGATGCTTCTTTTTATTATAAATAGGATTCGAGGGTATGAGAACCCTAGCTTGGATATTGTTGTAATAGATCTCTACTCAACTAGAGTTTGTCCCCTCGAAGAGGCTCGTGAACATTGCTTTCAGATTCAAAGTGTTATTTCTGTTGCTATTCTTATATCATTTCAATGTTATTGTGGTGAATGTTCTGGATATATTGTTGTTATTCTGCCATTACTAGCATTTTATTTCAGTTCTTCATACATTTATATCCAGTATATTACAAACTGGTACATGATGTTGTGCCCTTCTCTCTGGGCATACTGAGCCACAGTAAGGACTTCCACTAGTTTTTCACCATTCCAATTGGTTCATGGAGTGGATTTAGTTCTCCCCATTGAATGTGAAATCCCTTCCCTTAAGTTAGCAGTTGAGAACATACCTAACACGAATGATCTCGAAGAACACCTTGTACACTTGGAGCAACTCAATGAACAATGTCAAGATTCCACCCTAGCTATCGAGGTGAATAAGTGATGTGTTAAGGTCCAATACAATAAATCTATCTATCCATGACAGTACACAAAGGGTGACTTGGTCCTTATTTATGACCAAGCTAAGGAACCATTGGGGGAAGGAAAATTCAATCCCATGTGGCACAATCCTTATATTATGCAATGTGTCCTCGAAAAAGGAGCCTACGAGTTAGAAAAATATGAAGGGAACATGCTAAAGAAGCCCATAAATGGGCTCCACCTCAAAAAGTATTATTCTTGATCCCTCTATCTCGAGCATGAGATTTGTATATTATTGTACTTTAGTGTATATATTTTTATTTTTATTCTCTTGTGCCACCAACTTGCTTATTGAGTTTCCCCTTGGTTGGAAGATGTTAACATAATAATTGGTGTTCTTAGGATTAGCAGAGATGGTTCCAATCGTCATACTCAGAATGTAGCTTTCGCCACTTGGGTTGTCTATTATCCTAAGGGAAAATTGGTGTCTTTAGGAGGTGTGTGTCTATGTCCATCAATGAACAATGTGGTTGAGTATGGCATCGTTATTGAGTTTTTACACAACGTCATTTTGCTTGGTGTTCGATCTTTAGAGGTTCACTTGGATTCCCAGTAAGTTGTGTCTTGGTTGAATGGCAGGTATCGGATCATGGATCCTACACTACTATGACGATTCCTTCAGGTACAATTTTTGGAATGATATTTTGATTTCATTACTTATAACCATATCCCTAGAATCTTCAATCAAGTACCCAATGCATACAATTTTACGTTTTATATTGGAATTTGTCGCATAGATAAGTAAAGGAAACATACATTAATACATTTATACATTCATCCATTAAAAAATATATAGGTAAAGTTGAAGTAAAAATTATTATTGTGTATTTCATTCATCGATTTCAAAAAATATGGTATCATAGTACAAAATCGGGCTCTTGGCCCTAAAAAATATACATATATGGCCAATACATAAAATGACAATGGCATCTAATCCTAAGCTCTCGGGTGCGCATCATGGTAGAAAAATATAGCGTTAGCGAGGAATCGAAAGAGTCTCACCCATGTAGGGGGTACACCTACAACATGCCTCTACATAGCCTCAGGAAGATCCTCGACCTGGACCATAGGAATATTGTGCATCAAACGTGATAGGTTTCCCTGCGCATTCTAAAGATTGCTCTACATCTCAACCAACCATATCCTACCTTCGGCCCCTGCGCCAATGTCATGGGTATCCACCCAGTCATCATGGGCCTACATCTACATAAGAGAGATAAATGTTAATATATGATTCCATACCAAAAATATGTGTGTTTTTGTTTTGCATTTTTCAAATAAAAAAACCCAAAAAATGAAATATACAAAAAAAAATTCTTACCAATATTCCCAAAGGAAAATCCTGGTGGTAATGGAATGTCATAATCCCCTCGATAGTCGATCCCCTCATGGGGATATTCATCAATCGAAATGATATTTCGTCGCCACCAGTGAAATAATTCATCATTATAGGGGGTTGGAACCCTACCAAATCACAACCACCTCATCACCTCAATCCACCATGTCATGGTTGGATCGCGTAGATAATGCGGAGAAAATTCTATTCTGGGACTAAGGGCTAGAACCCTCTCAAAGAAAAAACTACAAAAAATGGATGCAAACCCAAAGTTCTTATCCTCCCAAGTTTGCAGTCAGTGATTTGGTTCTTCATGTTGGCCAATAACGAGATGCTGTAATCATAAATTGTGGGTCTCAAACACTCCACGACATAAAACCTAAGTGGCCTTGATGCCTGATGTAGTGAGGTTGATCCTAATATCTGTGTGAGCACTAGGACGATAATTTTCAAATTCAAGTTCTCAATTGCCCTAATAGGTAGTTGGCTCCCCACTTCTCTATATTTGCGACATGGTAGGTGGAGATGTACTATTCTATGGTCCTCCCACATCTAGCCCCTTGGGCCTTTAGGTTTACCATCTTGCATCGGTGATACAAGCATGTAATGAAATAAATTTATTCCACCTCAATTCTCAATGATTTTCCATTGATATTGAAGGCATTAGTCTCGGGATCCTAGTAGTTTATCAACATCTAGAGCAACCTTGTTTGTGCCCTCATTCCTTTTATGGCCCAAAACTTATAAATCCCACATTTTTGGATTTATTTTTAGGCCCTCATTTATCCTTCCACCATTGGATCAACATCCTCATCATCCCTCTCTCTCCATTCAATCACCATCCTATGAAGGAGGAGTCGAACTTTGAGTTATTTTTCATTGAAAACCAATCCACATACTTATATGCATGAAACAATTTAAATAGTCATGTATAGGGATCAATATACATAGTAATTCTTTTCTTTTCCCATTTACATTGGGTCGTGTACATGGCCCGATGAGATATAACCTATGTACATTGATTTCCCTCCCTTACAGCCTCCAAAACTCAAAAAATAAACACCATTTCCAAAATTTAAACCATTGAAATGAAAGAGCATGGAATGGGCACTTACTTGGTCCAAACGGTTTCCAATTTCATTGACCATAACTCCCAGAATTGTCACTAGAAGATCATGGGTGAAATGGCCTCAAAAGCACTATGTGGGTAAAAAACTCAAAATGACATGGTAAAACTCATTATTTTTTACTATTTGTAGAAATTCTTACCCACTTTGTATAGTTTTCACCATGTATTTCCTATTTTTGAAACCATGTGGACTAATTATGTAGTGTAGGTCCTGGTTTGAAGTGGTTTTTCAGGGATATAGCGTATTTCCATCATTCTTTAGCCCATTTTTTCCTCCAGAGGGTATATATCGTCATTAGCATATATGATAATTTTTCACCTCGCTTTGAATTTTTGCATCGTCCTATGACCATGATTCATATTCCCTAGGTACGAACAGATTTTTTAGTGACATAGAACCTTCTAATCATTACTAGAAGTGTTGTTATTAAGTGGTAGAGAATTACCAAACATGGGTTCCCTAATTAGAACACTTATTTCCATTTGGTGCCCATGTAGAAGTTACCCCATAGGTCTAGGAGTCCTTTACAGTCCCATTATGAATTTGCGTTCAAACCTCATTCTTATTAATCAATATCATTCTGAACACTACCTATGGGACTCCCTCCATTATATGTTTCTCATAACAACATCTAAGAGTGTTATTTAATGTGACACACCCATGGCGGGGCATAAAAATTTTGCTCTCCTTAAATAATCAAATCCTCTATCCATGGTCTCTAATTTGGAAATTGGGGCCTAGCCCATTTTTCTTCGATGACCATCGCATATGACCACGGGTTATGACCTAATTCCAAGGCCACAGGAGCCTATTCTGATGCTTCATAACTTCGGGCTTCGAGAGTTTTTGATTCATCACACACCTATTCCTCCGAACTTCGAAGTAGAAAAGTTATGAACTGGCGTGAAGGGATCAACGGTCCCTACTCTCCCTCAATATCAACGACCCTTAATGACTTCGAGTCTCTGGGATTCAGTGGAATTCGAAGAAGCTCCTCACAAAACCTCCAGAGTACTAATCCTCTGAAGTGCACCATCTGACATTGTGTGTCCTTGGGGATTTCAACAATCTTGATTCACTTGGGGACTTCGGCGTTCAGGAGTCCCAGACGCTCACATAACCTCTCCTCCTGAAGTACTTCATACCTAGAGTTCTAGATCAAGCACCACGCATCCATTGTAATTCAACGGCTTAGTTTCATTTCGGGACTTCGACATTCGGGAACTTCAGATATTTCTACAGCCTTTTTCTCCCAAGGTGTTTTCTTCTGGAGTCAAGGATCGTGTGCCACACGTCCTTCCAGATCAACGGTCCCAGTTTAATTCGGGACTTTGGTGTTTGGGTGATCCAAAAGTTCCAAAAATTTGTTCCCCCAGAGTACTTCCTTCCAGAGTTAAGGATCGTGCGCCATGCGTCCTTCCTGATCAACGGTCATGGTTTACTTTGGGACTTCAGAGTTCATGAGTTTCTACCTCTCCACACTCACTTTCTACCAAAATTATTTCACCTGAAGTTAACGAACTATCGATGCTTGCCTCCCATAAATCGATGACTACAAATCACTTCATCTATTCAGGCTTCGGGAGTTTCGAATACTCCAATGCCTTTCTCCTCTGAAGTGGCTATCTCCCGAAATGGAATATTTATTGACACTTGTCCTCAGCTGATGGACAACTCAAATGAACTCCGGATCTTCAACCTTTAGGAGTTCTTGTTCAACATATCCCCTTTTCTCCCAGAGTTATTACATTCAAAGTTGATGATCTGTTGACACATGTCCTTTCTCTCAGATCGACGATACAGAAGGACTCTGATACAACGCGAATTTCTAAAGGAACTAATGACTATCCATCTAGAAAATTTTCTAGGTCTGATGGTCATGATCCAGATAATACCGATGTGTTCGTTGATCGAAGGTTCATAGTGATTGTGGGCCCCCAAAGTGCACACTCTTTAGCAGAGAGCTCAACCTCCACAATATGAAAATTGCTCGCCCAACTTAGTCTAACCGGAGTCGTTTATCTTCTAGCCCGACGAGATCAACGACGTTGGTGAATTGCAGGCTGTGAACTAGCACGTTCGTTAATTTCACCTTTGCGCTCTGCAATGATTCCCCACCATCGATCTTCTTTCATAGATCAAGGGTTCACAGTGATTGCGTGGTCCAACCTATGAAATATGGGAAGTGCTCGCCCAACTCTAGTCTAATCCTGGTCATTGATCTTCCATTCCCAATGAGATCAACGATGTTGGTTGATTGCAAGATGTGAACTAGCATGTCTGCTAATTTCACCTTCACGCTCCACAATGATTCCTAACCATCGATTTAATCTAGCGACTGGTGGTTTATTTGTTAACTCCAGTGGGTATTTGAGTCGATTTGATGACCGATATGGCTTCTCCTCCTGTTAAATGGCTCGCATCCATATCTGTTGTCATATTCTTAAGTCATCTATGGTTATTGTTACTCTGGTAGTTTGGTTAACTTGACTATCGTGAAATTTGACATCTCAGAGCTTCAAGCTCCTGAGGTTCCGAAACCTTCATGAGCTAACTCCTTTTAGCACAGGGTTCCTAGACCCAAGTCACATGGACCTTCAGATGACTCTTGGGATATTAACCCTACTCTTAGTCAGGTTTTTGGTTAAGGACTTAGACGTGAGTTCAAAGTCTCCTAGACTACTGGTCTGAAGGGAACTCCTCCCTAACTTGTAAAACTGTAAGCTCTGAAATAGGGAAAGGTAAAATTGTGAGGTTATTGAAATGGTAGCAATGCCAAGAGGCTTGCTCCAACTATGGAACTGAGATGTAATTCCCTTGGGAAAGTGCCTTCGAGGGATTAAATTGGAGCATATGGAAAATCAAGAAGAAGTGTAAGTTATGAAGTGAACGAATGCATACTCATGACTTAATCATTCAATGCAGAAACCATTTATAAACATATAAATACACACATGCATCCATTATTTCCAATTCAAAGAACAAGGCATGAAAACACTTATCAGAATCATAAGGCATGATGTGATTTTTAAAATGGGTGCTTGTTTCCACCCAACCATAGGCTCAGTCACTCCTAATGGATTTACCACTGGCCACCCCCGAGCTTAAACCACGATGCTTTGAGATTCAATCTCTTTCTTCCAGCTCAACAGAATTTAGGGATGAAGGTTACTCTCCTTCTACCAATACAAAAATAGATAGGGATGAAGGTTACTCTCCTTCTCCCAGTTCAGTCTCTATTTTCTAAGATCAAAACTCACTCTAATATTTCTCAGTCCTTCCTTGAACCCGAGATATTCGAATCTTGTCTCTGGACTCTTCGAAAGTCTTCCTCTTCTCACCATGCTTCCTTTATTTCCTTCCTCAACAATATTGCATTTGTCTTGAATTCCCAGTCCATGGTCAGGTCTGGAAACCTTACATATGGGCGATCTTCCCCATCCCCTCATTAAATCTTGAGGAGGTCTTCCCACCTACCATCCTGATTGTAATTCATTCCTAGGTGAGAGGGTTGTTCTGATCCTAAGCATTTAAATCCAGAAAGTATTGGTTCAGTGGGGATTAATGCAACCATTCCTTACCTTTTCATATAATTTGTGGTCTCTTCTTAGCACATCCCCTTTCCATCAGTCATGCAACACGTATCCATTTTCTATTAAAATAACAAAATTTACATTCATCGACCTTTTATACAAAGGTCCATTAAATCAAACATTCACACCTTTGAGTTTGCCATAGTTCCTTGGCCAATATAGTTATAATTACAAACTGAGGGAAACATGGTGTTACAATTCCCTCCTCCTTAAAGGAACATCGCCCTTGGTGTTCTATCTGTCAACACGATATGTATATACAAGAGTAAACAAATCAGATATGCTTGTCTCATGGCATCCTCCATTTCCCATGTAGCCTCATCTGGGCCAAAGTGTTTCCACTGCACCTTGACCTGTGCAATGGTTCAGTTCCTCAGTGAGGTTTACTTCGCGTCTAGTATGCATTGGGGTTCTAGAAGGAATTATCCCTCTGGCTCCACCTAGATCACAGACCAGTCAATTATATGATTAGAATCATGTGCATATTTATTCAATAATGAAACATTGAAAACATTATGTGCCTTTACTGTGGGAGGGAGTAATAGCCTACAGTCCATAGGTCCCACTCTATATAAGACCTCAAAGGGTCCACAATACCAAGGGTAAAGCTTGGCACAAGCTCCCATTCTCAGAGAGCTCTTCCTAGGCCTAACTCTAAGATAGACATGGTATCCTATCTTGAACTCTTTGGGAGTCCTCTTTCTGTCGGTGTAAATTTTTTGTCTATCCTGAGAAATCTTCATATTTGTATTTATCATAATCACTTGTTGCTCCATTTCTTTCAACATGTCGGGTCCGATGGTAATTCCATCCACTGGATTACTCCATCTGATTGGAATTTTTCACTATCTACCATAGAGGGCTTCAAAAGGGATCATCTTCAAGGATTCTTGATAACTGTTGTTGTAGGAAAAATCTACCAATGGTAGGTAGTATTCCCACTTCTTAAGCTAATGCATTACATGAATCCTTAGCATGTCTTCTAATATTTGGTTTACTCTTTCTGTCTGTCCATTAGTTTGAGGATGATAGGTTGTGTTGAACAACAATTTAGTCTCAAAACCAACCATTAGGGATTTCCAAAAGCTTGAAGTAAATTTGGTGTCTCTGTCAGATACAATTTCCCTAGGCATGCCATGCAGTCTGAATATCTCCTTCATGAATATGTTGGAAATATATATTTCCTTGCAAGTTCACTTGATAGGAACGAAGTGGGAAGACTTACTCAGTTTTTCCACCACGACCATGATGGCATTATTTTGCTTGGTCAATTTTGGTAATCTGGTGATGAAATCCATGGAGATGGTTTCCCATTTCCATTCTAGGATGGGTAGGGGTTGTAACAACCCTGATGGATATCAGTGTTCTTCCTTAACTTGCTGGAATTTTAAGCACTTAGCTAGATAGGCAGCTATGTCTTTCTTCAATCCATGCCAATAGAATTGTTTCCTAGTGGTTGTGATTATTTTATGATATCCTGGGTGACCAGTATATGGTCTCTTGTGTAGTTCATCCATTATGAACCTCTTCAAGTCGTCACATTTTGGAATGTACAATCTGTTTCTGTAGGTCAACAAGCCTTCATCGAGCATCTAGTAGCCTTCATACTTTATCCATGTAGGCTCTTGCCTTAGGTATGAGGTCACAGTCTTAAAGAATGCATATGTTTCTTGTTCATTCATGACTCTTTCCCTGACATCTATTTCATGGGTTCTTACCGCTGTCAGGTGAATCATTTTTATACTTATACTAAGGGCACCGACCACCCTATTTTCCTTTCCTTTAATGTGTTTTATTTCAAAATAAAACTCACTAAGGAGAGCCATCCACCTAGATTTCCTGGCGTTGAGTTTTGGTTGATCAAACAGGTACCTCAACCCACAATGGTCTATCATAAGCACAAATCTCCTACCCAGGAGGTAATGCCTCCACATTTTTAAAGCATGTACTACGACATCCAATTCTAGGTCATGGGTCACATAGTTGATTTCATGCTCATTCAATTTCCTGGACGTGTAGAAAATTACATGTCCTTCTTGCATAAGGAATCCTCTGAGTCCTTCCTTACAGGCATCTGTACACACAAGGAAATCATTATCAGGGTCTGCAATCTTCATCATGGATGCATGGTTCAGGAGGTATTTCAGTTCCTAAAATATTTCTTCACATTTTGATGTCCAAGTGAATCTAACCCCCTTTTTATGAAGGGCGGTGATTGGGCAGCCAATCTTGGAAAACCCTTTTATGAACCTTCTATAGTATCCTTCTAATCCCATGAAGGATATAATAGCATATACATCCTTTGGGGTAGGCCATTCCATAATATTTCTGATCTTGTCAGGGTCTACTACCACACCTTCTTTAGAAATAGCATGGCCTAAGTAATGGACTTTATTTTTGAAAAAGTTGCACTTGCTAAACTTAGCGTAGAGATGATGCTCTCTTAGTACTTGAAGTACGAGTCTAAGATGTTATTCATTCTCCTCTCTATTCTTGGAGTATATTAGGATATCATCAATGAAAACCAATACAAATTTGTCCATAAATTTGTTGAGTACATTATTCATCAAGCACATAAAGGTGGTGGGGGCATTGGTTAACCTAAATGGCACCACCACAAATTCATAGTGACCATACCTCGTCCTGAAGGTTGTTTTGTGGATGTATTATTCCTTAATTTGGACTTGATGGTATCCAAACCTTAAGTCAATATTCAATAAAATGGAAGCACCTCCCAATTGGTCGAACAAGTCATCAATTCTTGGTAAGGGGTACTTTTTCTTTATGGTTGTCTTGTTGAGTTTCCTATAATGTATGCACAGTAGGAGTGTGCCATCTTTATTTTTCACAAACAAGATGGGTGCTCCCCACGGAGATACACTGGGTCAGATGTATCATTTTTCCATCATCTCCTTTCATTGTAGCTTGAGCTCAACCAGATCTAGCGTACTCATCCTATAGGGTGTTCTAGATGTTGGCACTGCTCCTGGTGCAAGTTCTATTGAGAAGTCAATGTCCCTCCTTGGAGGTATACCTGGTACCTCTTTTGGGAACACATATTTGTATTCTCTTAATATGGGGTTGTCCTAGGTTCGGTTTGTCATCCTCAACAGATTCCAACATTTATATTGCATATAAAGGACACCCCTTTCTACAATACTTTTTCATTTGAAGGGTTGATATTTGTCTCACTAAGACAGGCTTCTAAATCCCTTGGAAGGTTATCTTTCTCCCTTCTTCATTTACACATTCTAAAGTTTTATGATAACAGTCCAACTTAGTTTTATAAGCAACCAACCAGTCCATACCAATCAACAAGTCATAAGATCCCAAGGGAAGTATGTTAAGGGTTGCTCGAGTGGGCCATCCATCCATGATGAATTGGAAAGATGGTATGACCTCTGCTACTTTTCTTTTGGTCCCAATGGCTAGTTGTACCAACCATGGCTTAACATGTCTAACTGGTTGCAGTTTACACTTATCAATAGTTTGAGGGGCCACATAACTCAAATTAGAACCAGGGTTAATAAAAATAGAAACTACATGGTTGGAGATCATACCTTCCATATCCACCACTAAATCTTGGTGGTCGGCTTGATTATTTTCCAAGGCTAAATGAATTCATGGAATTCTCCTAGACACATCATTGACGGTGGTATATTATTGTATATTGTAGACTCTCCTACTGTTCTATTGTCTGTGTAGACAATCCCTCAGCCAATGATATTCTCCACAAACCCAACATTTTAAGGGTTCTTTCTTTGGGTTATCAATCTTTCCTAGGACTGCCTCAAAAGGTTTATTCCCACTCTGAGAGGGGAAATTTTGTTGATACACACTTCTAGTAGGAAGGTTTGTCCTAGAACCTTTCCCATAGTTCTTAATCTTGAGGATTTAAACCCCTTCTTCTTGAATCCCGAACTACTATTCTTCTTCCAGTCCTCATGAGGTCCTGTCTTACTCCTGAACTGTTCATAACAATACCTCACCTTCTGGATATTTTCTTCTAAGGTCCTTGGTTTGTCAAACTCAATCCTGTCCCGGTAGGTCTGAGGTAACCCACTAATAAATCACTACATTTTTACCTTTTCATCCTTTATGTAGGGTACATACCTCAGTAGCTCAAGAAATTTATTGACATACTCATCTATGGTGAGCTTCCCCGACCTGAGTTCATAGAACTCCTTAGTCTTCCCATCCATGTATTTCTCTGACAGATACTACTTCCTGAAGTATTTCTCAAATTATTTCCATGACAAGTCCTTCTCATGGACTCCTTTCACATTCCTAAGGTCTTCCCACCAAATGGAATCCTTTCCATTCAGGTTGAAGATGACTATTTGAGCCTTCAAGTTTTCAATGTATTCATGGAATCTGGAGTACTTCTTTAAACCAAGAAGCCAATCTTAAACCTCTTCCCCTTTCTTAATATCTCCATCAAAAGAGGGTGGTTTATATTTCTTAAACTCTTCCAGATCACGAATTTTGGAATGCTTTCTCTTCTTTCCTTTCCCTTGAGAATGTGAGCTAGTTTTTCTACTAGAATATCCCTCAGAGTTATCAGCTTCCTTTCCAGAAGACTCTCCCAATGAGTGTCCCCTACCTCCAGGTTGGGATTTATTCAAGGTACTTATCCTAGTGTAGTCACTTATGGGGCCATGTTTTCGGATCTCAGGTGGACTTTGAATTCTCTTCACATGTCGTCAGTCCACATGACTGGTTGCAGGTTCATGTTGTAGTTGCCTTTGTATGTCAGATAAGCTCTGCAACAAGACTTCGTTAATTTGTGTTTGTTTTACTTTCTCCTTTATCAATTTTTCATCGTCGGTCTTGTAACTCTGTAATTCGTCCCTGAGGCTCCTTACAATTTCAGCCAAGTCCTGAGGGGTTTCCACTTCCCTCCTTTCGTCATATTCTTCATCTCTATTGTGGGAGTCATCCCCTGCTTCATAGCATGTCACCATCCTTTAGACTTGAAGTTTTCCCGTGATTTACTGACTGCTTGAGTGTTGACAAAACACTTATTGTTAGCTAACAGTCTATTAGTTTATGAACAATACACAGTTCAAACTTCTTAAATTCACACACACAATATAAAGTTTCATTCTTTTCCTCAATAAAATTTGAACCAGACTCTTTAATAGAGATGTAAGATAGGGTGTCGCTCTTAAAAGTAATTAAATATGGTTTTTAAGCAACTTGTCCATGAGACCAAGAAGGCCAAGTGTTGTAACCATGCTCTGATACCAATTTGTGACACACCCATGGTGGGGCATAAATTTTTTTCTCTCCTTTAATAATCAAATCCTCTATCCATGGTCTCTAATTTTGAAATTGGGGCCTAGCCCCTTTTTCTTTGGCAAACATCGCATATGACCATGGGTTATGACCGAATTCCAAGGCCATAGGTGCCTATTCGAGTGCTTCAAAACTTCAGGCTTCGAGAGTCTTTTATTTATCACATTCCAATTCCTCCGAACTCTGAAGTGGCGAAGTTCTAAACTGGCACGAAGGGATCAATGGTCCCTGCTCTCCCTCAAGATCAACGACCCTTAATGACTTCAGGTCTCTTTGCTTCTGCAGAATTTGAAGCACCTCCTCGCAAAACCTCTAGAGTACTAATCCTCCTAAGTGCACCATCCAACATCGCGTGTCCTCCAATATTAAGATGGTCCTGATTCACTTCAGGACTTCGGCATTCGGGAGTCTCGGACCCTCACACAACCTATCCTCCTGAAGTACTCCTTACCCAGATTTCTAGATCAAGTGCCACGCGTCTGTTGTAAATCGAAGGCTTAGTTTCATTTCGGGACTTTGGCATTCGGGAGCTTTAGATGTTTCTGTAGCCTTTTTCTCTTGGGGTGTTTTCTTCCTGAGTCAAGGATTGTGAACCATGTTACCTTCCAGATCAATGGTCCTAGTTTACTTCGGGACTTCAGAGTTCGAGTGATCCAAAAATTCCAACAATATTTTCCCTGGAGTACTTCTTTCCAAAGTCAAGGATTGTGCGCCACACGTCCTTCCCGATAAACGGTCATGGTTTACTTCAGGACTTCGACGTTCGGGAGTTTCTACCTTTCCACACTCTCTTTCTCTCGAAATGATTTCACCTGAATTTAACAATCTATCAACACGTGCCTCCTACGAATCGATGACTACAAATCACTTTGTATATTCAGGCTTTGGGAGTTTCGAATACTCCAATGTATTTCTCCTCTGAAGTGGCTATCTCCCGAAATGGAAGATCTACTTACACCTATCCTCAGCTGATGGAAGACTCAGCTGAACTCTAGCCTTCAAGAGTTCTTGTTCAGCATATCCCCTTTTCTCCTTGAATGATTACATCTGAAGTCGACGATATGTCGACATGTGTCCTTTCTCTCAGATCAAAGGTACATAAGGACTCTGTTACTCTGTGAATTTCTGAAGGAACTCACGACTATCCATCTAGCAAATTTTCTAGGTCTGATTGTCACGATCCATCTAATACCGATGTGTTCAGTCATGTGCGCATATGCTAATTTCACCTTCGTGCTCCGCAATGATTCCCCGCCATTGATCTTCATTCACAGATCGACGGTTCACAGTGATTGCAAGGTCCAACCTTCAAAATCTGGGAAGTGATCGCCCGACTCTAGTCTAATCCTAGTTGTTGATCTTCCATTCCCAACAAGATCAACAATGTTGGTTGATTGTGGGTCGTGAACTAGAATGTCCTCTAATTTCACCTTTGCACTCCACAATGATTCCCAACCATCGATTTAATCGAGCGAGTGGTGTTTGATTCGTTAACTCCAGTGGGTATTTGAGTTGATCTGATGACCAGGATGGATTCTCCTCCCTTTAAAAGGCTCACATCCATATCTAATGTCAGATTCTTAAGTCATCTATGGTTCTTGTTACTCTAGTAGTTCTGGTAAATTGACTATCATGCAATTTGACATCTCAGAGCTTCGATCTCCCAAGGTTCTGAAACCTTCATGAGCTAATTCCTTTTAGCACAAGGTTCCTAGATCCAAGTCACATGGACCTTCAGATGACTCTTGGTATATTAACCGTACTCTTAGTCGAGTTTTTGGTTAAGTACTTAGACACAACTTCAAAGTCTCCTAGACTACTGGTCTGAAGGGAACTCCTCCCTAACTCGTAAAACTTTAAGCTCTGAAATAGGGCAAGGTAAACTTGTGAGGTTACCAAAATGGTAGCAATGCCAAGAGGCTTGCTCCAACTTTGGAACTGAGATGTAATTCCCTTGGAAAGCACCTTCGAGGGATTAAACTGGAGCATATGGAAAATCAAGCAGAAGTGTAAGTTCTCAAGTGAACGAATGCATACTCATGACTTAATCATTCAATACATAAACCAGTTATAGACATATAAATACACGCATGTATCCATTATTTCCAATTCAGAGCACAAGTCATGAAAACACTTATCAGAACCATAAGGCATGATGTGACTACTGAAAGGGGTGCTCGTTTCCACCCAACCATAGGCTCAGTCACTCCTAATGGATTTACCATTGGCCACCCCCGAGCTTAAACCACGATGCTTTGAGATTCAATCTATTTATCCCAGCTCAATGGAATTTAGGGATAAAGGTTAATCTCCTTCTCTCAATACAGAAATAGATAGGGATGAAGGTTACTTTCCTTCTCTTGGTTCAGTCTCTATTTTCTGGGATTAGAAATCACTCTAATTTTTCTCAGTCCTTCCTCAGACCCAAGAGCTTCGGCTCTCGTCTATGCACTCTTCGCAGGTCTTCCTCTACCCACCATGCTTCCTTTCTTGCCTGCCTCCACAAGATTGTGTGTGTCTTGAATTCCCAGTCCGTGGTCAGGTGTGGAAGCCTTAAATATGGGCGGTCTTCCCCATCCCCTCATTAACTCTTGAGGAGTTCTTCCCACCTACTAGCCTGACTGTAATTCATTCCTAGGTCAGAGGGTTGTTCTGATCCTGAGTAATTAAATCCAACAAGTATTGGTTCGATGGAGGTTAACACAACCATTCATGGTACCCCCCCCCACCTTTTCATAGCATTTGTGGTCTCTTCTTAGCACATCCCCTTTCCAACAGTCATGCAACACGTATCCATTTTCTATTAAAATAACAGATTTTACATTCATTGACCTTTTATACAAAGGTCCATTAAATAAAAAATTCACACCTTTGATTTTTCCATAGTTCCTTGGCCAATATAGTTATAATTACAAACTGGGGGAAACATGGTGTTATATTTAATCTCTTTTCAGACTCCTTAAAAATGAAAAGATTCCCGAGTGATCTTGTCTCTTTCACACTCATTAAAGTTCTTTGAAAGGACGTCTATTTTGGTATAAGTTTAACCCTTTTCTAGAACAAATAGATTAATTATGAAAAAGGAACACTCTAGTCTCCATTGGCTAAAAGAGTTCTCCTTGGTATTGTTTTATGCTTTTTCAGGCCTAGGGGACTAAATCTACAAGTTTAACCCTTTTCTGGAACAAATAGATTAATTATGAAAAAGGAACACTCTAGTCTCCATTGGCTAAAAGAGTTCTCCTTGGTATTGTTTTATGCTTTTTCAGGCCTAGGGGACTAAATCTACGAAAAAGAACACTACTGGAAGTTTCTTCCTAATTTCAAGTTGTAATTGCATCTCATTATCATGTGTGCATTGTTGAGCCTAATGTCCGTTCCTTCTTTCTCGTTATAATCATATTTCCCCAACAATTCTCAGCATTCACTAGGTAGTTCCTTCCATATAACCTTTGCAACTTGACACCCTTTTCCCCAAGAGGAAACATCCCCCCGAGTGTCCATATCCCACATTTGTTCCCTTGCATCGAGCATAGTTATGTTCCACTACATGGAACTAGTTGACTTGTTTGTGACACTCATTTCCTCTCTTGTATCATACAATTCTTTCTCATGTATAAAAAACAAAAAAAGAAGTGTGAGAAAAGAGTATTGTCTCCTATCAGCAGCATTTGTGTCGCCTTTGAACAAAGCATAAATTTTTTAAGTCCATTCATCAAATATTTTGGTTTAGTATGGCCTTAAGAAGATGAGATCGTTATTCATAGTTTACTCCTTTGACTGGTTATTCTTCCAATCCCTATGGAGATTTGTCTATGCCTCCCATGTCACAATATTTTGTCAATGTTCAATATTGATTATATGCTTCCTAAGCTATCCATATCTCTCATTCTATGGTTTAAAGGAAGTCTAAACCTGTGTCATCCATTCCTCAGAATTCTTGACTTTGCATGTCGGCCATCCCTTTACAAGTGAGTCTCTGAATCACATGAAGTTGTTGTCCTACCTTGCACCCTAGGCCTACTTTCATCATTGGTAAGTGACCTTGAACCCATCACATGACATCTCTTCATTGGTCATTGAATGGGTGGTTTCCCTTATGTTCGAAGACAATAAATCTTTTCACACATTGGGATTTGTGCAGTGTCTTGGTTTCCATTAGACCTTATTGGTGCTTTCTTCACCTTTGTCTATAGTTTTCATTATTGGCTACTATTTAGAGGGTCTCTTTCATGTAATACTTACATCTGGTGCACGCGAGAGAGACACATGGTCATTGGTTCATGCATACCATGTTCTTTGATGTTATTCCTAATCATCAAAGTATTGCTTCGTACCTCATGATTGATGATGAGAGATACCTTAATTCTCTCCTTTCAGTAGATATCCTTCCATTGACTTCAACTCATCTATTCTGGAATTGAGATCTAGAGTCATAGGAATACCTAGAATCTTTCATTCATCAGTGGCAAGTTCTCTCACCATCGACAGTTGGGAATACATCAATGTCTCCTACTCGATGGATTCTTCAAGTGTTCGACCTCAACACTTTTATTCACACTTGTTGAATGTACCCGGTTCCTTGAAGCCTAATTTCATCATCGATGGGTTGTCTCACATTTGTTAATGGTATACCTCAATGACTAGTAATCAAACGAAGTCTCATGGTGTTTGACTTCAACTCCTTTATTTGTAGGATGTACACATGCACCATCAGCGGCTAGTGTAGAAGACCTCCATTTCATAGTAGCATCACCTCATACATGTTGTTGTGTTTCATAATACCAGTACCTATATGACTTCAGTTATCATGGAATATCAAATTGTACTTCATTGTATACAGATATTTTTAGTTGATTTTGAGACCGGACTCCAATGTGTCTTGTTCGTGACTATGACCACCTATGCCATATGTCTTCTTTGTATTTCCTATTCATGTCCATGAAAAATTATCTTCTATATATTCACATGGATATATGGCATACTTCAGATTGGAAGCCATGTGTATAGAGTCAATATGTATTTTAATATTCTGACGGGTGACTAGTTCCTCTAGTTGGGTCCTCGCTACTTCACTTCTGGAAAATATAATATATTTTAGCCATCGTTATTTCTCCTCTAACCTCACACATTAAGGGGCATATTTTATGAATATTTTTCCACTCTCTATGCATCATGCTTTGATGGCCTTATATTTCCCTTTGTAGACTCAATTTACCCATTTTGCTCAATCCAAAGTCAAAAATTCAAATTTGTGTACATATACGCAAGCTACAATTATACAAATTGTGTATACACAGGTTGCTCCACTACAACTCACGTACATCAATTTTTGTGCTCAAAAATTAAAAATTATTTCAAGTTTTCCATGCCAAATCAAATGATCCATAACCTTTGTCCTTTCATATGCTATAAACACTCTGATTTGACCCTTCAATTCCCTTTGGAGGCTATAAATTGAACCATATACAAGCCTTGAAGAAGAGGGAAAAAGAAGAGAGAAATTACACTCTAGAAACATTTTACCTCATATTACATCCTCAAGTTTGCATCCCTTAGTCCCTTAAGTCTTCATTCTCCTTATGTTCATCCCCCAAGCTCTCCCTATCTTGTGAAGGAGAAACCTAATTACTCCTAGAACTTGTAAGCTTTCCTTGTGGAGGATTGAAGTGTTGAAGGCCAAGGTGGAGACTTAGTTTCTCGGTTTTGACACGTTGTTGACACAGGAGGTTGTCACATATGCACTCCTACTAATTATTTTAATATAAATACTCTTTATTCGTCCAATTATATGTTGAAATGTTTATATTATTTTCCATGGGTAAATTTTCTATACATGTTAATGGATTATTTTGGTTTATATGCTAACATTTCATATATTTTTCATATGCTTTTGTATATTGGATGTTGAGGACAAGTTTTAGGTATTAAGAATTGGATCGTGATATCAATGGTGGTATTCTATGAACTTCCAGACAAGGTAGGATTCTAGCCTTCACTTTTTTGGCTTTTCCATTTATCTAGCATATTTGAGATTTGAGTTGATTTCTTGGTTTCATTCTGTCAATTGTGTTCCTACCCCAAGCCATAGATATTTATTCCTCATAACATGGGGGTCATGCCCTCTTGTCCTTGTTGGGCAGCCTTGACCCACATTCTATCCTGGTTGTGCTTAGTGCAAGTTTCAAGAGTTTCCATTTCATTTTCAGGGGATGGTTTTAGATGTTTTGTCCACTCTACCACCCCTTTTGGATATTTTCTTATATGATGTAGAATGGAAGCATCTCCATGGAATATCTCTAGTCATCACTGGGATAGATATAGACATTATGAAAATTACATTCAATTCAATGGCATACATGTCGATGACGTGTGGGATGCACAATTGTGATGATGTCACCTAGATAAGTTGTCGGTACCACTTATAAAATACTTTATCGTTGGTGGCTTGAACGACAGGATATCTTTTGACTTTCAAGGGTAGGAATTAGGGGGCCAAAAAATATGGGCCACCCACAACAGCATGATCATACCCTAGAGAATCATGGCATGAAGCAACAATATCGAACTATAATAGAAGTCCTTCCCAAATTTCTAGGTGTCCAAGCAATTATTGACAAACTCATTGAGAATATAACATGCCCTGCCCAATTGAAGACCTATGAGACACCGTTCAGTGGCTATGTTGATGCCAAGTGAGAATTCATCTTTTTTTCATTTTCGCAATAACTTACAGGTGAGAATTTGGGTGGAAAACTAAACGTGTTGATCACTTATTTATGGAATTACGACCCCACAAGTTTCCCAATGCATGTCATACTTTCCATACACATCCTCATGTGGGGAATATTTGGATTTTAGTTATTTTTTGGGTTCCCCACCATGCATGGGAATTCATGTGACTCAATGTGTATCTTTTGCATGCACTAGGTATTTATCTCCCAACCAAAGGTAGCCACCATGTAGTCGAGTAAGTAAAAAGAGGATGAAGGCCATAATTGACACCCCATGGCCAAAGTGAGGACAATCGACCAAGGTCAGTATGTCATATTTTTGAGGTGGCTTAGCCCATTCTTGTGTGAGAAAAAGTGTTTTTCCATCGACACTCCTAATAACTTGTTTTTAGTTGGAAAAGAATAGCGATAGGAATTGAATTGGGTCTCGAATGTCGCAGTCAATGAAGTGGACGTCCCAAACCTTCCTAGTTCGAGAACCCATAAAAATAACATTATTGGGTAGAACTGACTCCTGCATTCCTCTCTCCCTAATATCCTTCACTTTTTTATGGCCCTGTGGCTTACTTGACAAGTCCATTTGGATTTGTATTAACCAGGTGTTTTGACATCATCGATATCCTAGTGGATGAAGGAGAATATCAGGAAGGACTCGTTGAATTTGTTCCTGCTCATCATTGAGTACCTTTTCTTATTTTTATGTGTCTCTAAGGGCCTGTGCTTATGCTACAAATAATAACCCATGAGTTTGAATGGGGCAATGTTAATTCCTATGAGGAAAGGTTTCCATCCAAGTTTGGTGTGATGAGTTTTTGGTAAACGCACTAGGCCATTAATAATTTAGAGTATAATACTCCCTACCTCGATGACCACTGGGACATAATTTCCTATATCATACCATCACCCCCCCTAGATGGTCAATTGCTGTGGAAGGTCCATTTCACCTCATGGACACCATTGGATTTACCTTGATTCTCGTCCACGTCATCCTTTCTTCTATCCTTTCATAATCATGGGATATTTAAACACTTCTCTGTTTGTGAAATGTGCAAAATATCTAGATAGGATTTTTCATTTATAGTTGGGTTATGTCAAAATGTGATAACTCCTCAAGAACGTACAATGGTGTTTATGGATCTAAATTCACCTGGAAAGAACATGGGGTACTCCTCGGTACACGGTCCCAACTAGACTATGCATTGTTTGGATTAGGAGTCCCATCCAGAATTTGTCATCGCTACCATTGATATTGTTATTGGGGGTTTTGGCCAGTTACAGTCTGATTTACCGATGAGGATGTATGATGAGTGAATATACAATGTAAAGATGTAGATGAAGACTATGTATGAAAATAAAAATAATCTATTACTAATCTACTCTAATCTATCCTAGCTAGGAACACACTAAAGTAACCGACAAGCTAAAAAATGAGATTGAATCTTGCATAAACCTCTATACAGATAGTTGGAATAGATGAGAAGAATCATAAACAAGTGTGTACACATGCATATAACCAGATTAGTCCAAATTATAGTAATTCACACATTAAAAAATCATAAATCTCAAAGCATAAGCATATTCGAAGAAACACTTAAAACCATAGAATAACATAGATTGCATAAGAGTTCATCCATAAACAACTAGAATTCGTATAGTCCATATGAACAACATTCATGTTCAGCTGAAATAATTCACTGCTTAGATTGTTTCACACAAAATAATTCCTTCTCTAAAAGCTAGCCCTGAGGGCTTCTCCTTATTAGCAATTTCAGCAATAATACATAAAAACTCTAAAGAAAAATCTCCAATTTTAGTTGATACTGTGTTCCCAAAATAGTTCATCAATAGACAGTGTTTGAAGAGTCAAAAAATCCCCCACAAACTGCTAATAAGGATATCAACACTTGTTGCAACCGGTAAAACTCCATACCATGATACAAGCTTTCATGACGACACTAGTGAAATACATGAACACCCTTGAGGACCGCATGGCCATGAACAACGCAGATCTAAAACAACTAACTTACAGAAGGATCATGTCCTTGTACGATCAACTAGAAATCTCGACATCATACATCAAGGATAAAAATCCTTAAATGGAGAAAAAATAGCAGCCAAAATATGTCAACACTTGTTTCTTATTTTGTCTCTTTCCCAACCAATTTTAATTTTTTCCTTATTGTACACTTGTCACTAGAAATTAGGAAGTTGAATCAATTTTGTAACCACCTCTTCAAGAATAAGGAAAAGAGTCATCAAGTGGTTACTAATAATTGTATAAGAAAGAGCGGAGGCTTAGTTTGTAGGGGATTTTTTGACTCTTCAGACATTTTCTATTTCTAAACCATTTTTGGAACACAGTGTCAACTAAAATTGGAGATTTTTCTTTGGATTTTTTATGTATTATTGTTGAAAATACTAATAATGAGAAGCCCTTGGGGCCATGTTTTAGAAAAGGAATTGTTTTGTGTGAAATAATATAAGAAATGAATTGTTTTAGCTAAAGATGAATGTTTTTCATACCGACGGTAAGAATGCTAGTTGTTTATGGATTAACTCTTATGCAATATATGGTATTCTACAATTTTAAGTGTTTCTTTTAATATGTTTATGCTTTGAGATTTTTGAGTTGTTAATTTGTGCATTATTGTAATTTGGACTAATCTAGTTATATGTATTTGTACACACTTGTTTCTGATTATGCTCTTCTATTCCAGCTATCTGTGTAGAGATTTATGCAGGATTCAGTCTCATTTTTCAGCTCGTCGGTTACTTTATTGTGTTCCTAGGTAGGATGGATTAGAGTATATTAGTAATAGATTAGTTTGTTTTTCATACATATTATTCATCTACATATTTTCATTTCATATTCACTCATCATCCATCCTCATCAGTAAACCAGACCATAACCGGCAAAAAAACCCAAAAACAATATCAATGGCAGCCGAGCCAAATTATGGATGGGACTCCTAATCCATACGGTGCATAGTCTAGTTGGGTTCGTGTAGCAGGTAGTACCACTTTCTATTGTCGGGAAAATTTATACCCATCAACACGACCATAAATACCACACCAACTCAATATTTAATGCTATACTCATCAATCTATATGTTCACTTAGCGGTCCAAACTTTTCATTATCCCACTAAAGATTCGAGGTGAAGAGAGAAATATCCAAAACAATAACGTCCCAAGACATTTCTCCTGCATTCATAGCCTATCGATATCCTCCACATGGCATTAGGTTTCTAGGTATGTCGTAGTGTTTTTCTTCTCTCTTTCTAGGGTTAGGGTTTTTTGTTTGGTTATTTCATACCTTAATTTTTTCCTTTCCTTTTTCTTTTCCATGCTACCCTCTTTATTATTCCCCTTCTCTGTCCCAAGCCCACTCTACAAATAGTTACCCAAACACTGCTAGCCCCCTTTTCTTACACCCTCGTGATGTTTTCACAACCCACTTTCCCGTAACAATATTAATCGTTTAAGTAGCCCTTTATTCGGCCCTAACGACTCCGGGAAATCCATCAAAGCCTCAAACTTAGTATCTATGTCAAGAACATGGAAATTAATCATTTATCACTCTCTGTCCAACTACCCAGCTTGATCTTGACCATTATTATTTCCAAAGTTTTTATCATAATTGTTTATGTTAACTCTTCTTATCATATCAGAGGAATTCTTGTTAACTCCTTCAATAATATCAGAGGAGTTCTAAGAAAACTCTTTGAACAATCGTCCCTCACTCGTACCACTTAATAGTAACTATTTCGATCATATCGGAAGATTTCTGGTTAAATCCTCTAATATGATCAGAGGATTTCAAAGTAACTCTTTTGATTCTCTATACTTCAGAAGCTGAAAACATAACTCCTTCGATGTGTTATCGGAGTAGTTATAGTTAACTCCTCTAATTCACATCGGAGGATTTGTCCTCAACATTGTTGACTGGATTTGTTTCAATCAAATTTTAACGTCCCTCGGAAGCCTTAACATGAGCTCCTTTGATTTGCATCGGAGGAGTTAGTATTTAAACCTATGATTTTACCTTATAAGCACATTTGTCACCCGTTCTTCCTCAAATTTTCACCAAGTTACTCAAGCATGCCTACCATCACTTTACCATTCTCAAATGATGATTCTTTACCAAATGACAAACCCAATACGTTTTCTTTTATTTCAAATTCTTAATTCAATCTCATATTATGTGTAAATTTAATCTTCGCACTAAGCTCATTTCATTTTATTGGAGGTTCAAGTATGTCTCCTCGAAAGAATAAAACAAGAGGGTACTTGGGATTGAGGCCTCTGGTAGTGGCTAGCAAGAATAAGGTGAGCCAGAAAAAATTGGAGCTATGTATGATGATACATCAGGACTTTTGGAGAAGGACAAAGAAATTTTGAAGTGGGGAGAAGTTTACCACATGTTCAAAACATCTAAATTCTCCTCTGAGGCTGAAGAACTAGATGAACTCTAAGTATTCAAAAATATCAGGAAGTCAATCATTTTCAGAGTAGCAGCACACCCATCATTTTTCCCATGTGTTGATGCCATCACATGGATTTTGAAGAATATCGATGTAAACAAAAGATACGTATGCAATGCCATGAAGGACCCCATAGCTTCATTTAGACTTGAATATATGACCAAGTGTTATCACATTGAAAAGGGAAGCAATATGTTGGATAACAATATCCTTAGTGAGTTTGAGTACATGCCAAAGGACCCGTTTCCCAAGTGGTACATGGCCGACAAACAATTAAAATACAGGCCCAAAACTGGATATCCCACATGTGCCTTGAGAAGACCCTATCAATACATGGTATCCATGTTATGTATATTATATGGTAAACCTGTCACATCACAATTCTCACTATCATATATTCCCCTGATATATAGTATGCGTATATGAAGGGGCATCATTCAATTAGGATGAAATCTTGTTTGAAAATCTCATGATGGCCATCTCTGCAGTAAAAGGAGACCATCCATGAATGTTTCCAAGCTTCTACATGTCTTCATACCTCCTGGATATCATGTGCACAACCCATAAATAACCTAGGATGGGGTGGAGTTGGCAGTCGTCTGACCCAAGAATTCATTTATACTGTAATGTGCTTTGGGATAACAAGTACCTCATATAATACTAGAGGATATAAGAGTACTTGTTGTCTCCTTTATATGAATTCATCTTCTGCACCATTCCCCCTTGCATGAATGTTAAATATATAGAAATCATAAGGATAATTGGGTATTAGTACCTCATGGAGCATGGCACATACATCATGGTGTATGGATCAATGAAACCACTTGATTTGCTTCCCTGGTTTGTTCCTGAAAAGTTTGTACTTCAGGAGATCGCATACCCGACTATCATACACAAGGTTGGAGGAATTGAATTAAGAATAAAAAGGACATGTAGCATTGTTGGCGATTTTTGTTAATAGGAATAATTCTAACAAAATGGTTGCTTGCACATTTTGCAGAATTAACGGGTTTAAACATATTAGTTCATAATGTGTAATCAATAAATGGAAGAAGGAGACGAAGCTTCCATCCATGATAAAGAGGCCAAAGGTAAAAATATCAGATTTGGTAATGCAGAGACAGAATCCAACATACACAAGGCCAGAGGGGAGCAAGAAACATTGATAGATACTGTGAGAAGCCTGAAACTAGAAGTACAGAGTTACAAAGAAGACAATGAGTGGTTGATGAGAGAAAAAAATCAAATAAATGCTCAAGCGATGCAGAGTTTAAATCAGTTGTAGAGGAAAACAAAGAGGGGATAAAACTCAAAACAAGAGGAAGAAGGAAGGTATCATGAAAGAAGAGATAACCACAGGAAAGTTGGTTATTCAAGAAGTGCTAGAAAACCTCATAGAAACCACTCACCTCCTTACTCAATAAGAAAGTATTATGTATCTGAAGACTCCATAAGTAGTCCAGAGGTGTCTCCTGTTAGGTACCAAAGAAGAAGGCATGAATTGGGAAGTTTGCAAGGAGAGTTGAGGAAGATTAAGACACCATCCTTTGATGGTGAAAGGGAAAGAGAAGATGATGTTGAAGCATGGCTTCTTGGACTCATGAGGTATTTTCAATTGCATAACTAGTCATCAAACCTAGAAGCTAGAATTTCCACATACCATTTGCATGGGAAAGCTGCAATGTGGTGGGACCAGTTGAATAAAGTTGAGCATATTAATGAGAATAGGATCACTTGGAATCAGTTCAAGAAGTATTTTCAGAAGAATTACCTCTCAGAGAACTTCTATGACAAGAAAATGCAGTATTTATTTGAACTTAGGCTAGGAAGCGCAGCCATGGAAGAGTATGAAAATAAGTTATCAGGGCTGCTAAAGTATTTGGGGTTTATAAAATATGAGAGGGTGAAATTACAGAGGTTCTTAAGTGGATTTTCATCCCTATATTAAGAAAATATTCAGTATGATGAACCCAAGACCTTGAATGAGACCATTAGGAAGGCTAAGTACCTGTATGAGCAAGGAAATGGAAGAGAATCTTTGCATAAATCTTGGAAGGATAAGAAGAAGGAGAATTCTCGTCAGAGGAGGAAGGGATTCAAACTTCCTTTCAACAAAAATAGCCCTAATAGAAATCATCAAGACCAGTATGCTAAGGATGAAGAGAAGACTCCTTGGGAAAAATGGGAAGACCACCAATCTAATGTTGGGGATGCAAAGAAGATCACATGTACAAGGATTACCCTCATAGAAAGGACAAAGTTAAGATCGTGCACAACATCCAAGAGGCTACAACAATAGAATACATGGGAAGGATTTATGCATCCTTATATGATCAACAAGAAGAGTACCAATCCAATATGATCGAGGTGGAAGGTAAGATCATAAATCATCCTGTTGTTATTTTAATTGATTCATGAGCAAGACATTGTTACATTGATCCTAAAATAGTGGATAGATTACATTTGGAGAAAAGTAAGCTTGGAAAATCAAGTTTGGTTCAGCTAGCCACTGGAACCAAAAGGAGAATCCATGATATGGTCATAAGTTATTCCATAAGTCTTAATGGTTTGAATACTAGTGCTGATCTAAATATCATACCATTGGGGTCTTATGATATTAAAATTGGAATGGATTGGTTGGACAAGCATCATGTTGTCCTAGATTTTCATAGCAAGAAATTTACATGTCTTGATGGATATGGAAAATAGAGCACTATGGGAGGAGTTCCAAGACCCATCTCTATAAGGGATATTTCAACCTTATAGTTGAAAAGGTGTTTCAGAAAAGGATGTCAATTGTATGCATCCCATGTGGAGGAGCCAGAAAAGACAAAGCGGCCAATCCTTGAAGATTTTCTAGTACTACAATAATTTGAAGATGTATTCCAAGAAATACCAAGGTTTCCACCAAAAATGGAGATAGATTTATCTATTGATTTAGTGCCAGGAGTTGCCCCGATGTCAAAAACACCTTACAAAATGAGTACACCAGAGTTGAAAGAGTTACAAATGTAGTTGGAAGAAGGATACATATGTCTGAGTATTTCACCTTGGGGAGAAACAATACTCTTTGTCAAAAAGAAGGATGGAACTTTGAGGCTGTGTATTGAATTTTGAAAACTGAATAAGTCCATTGTAAAGAAAAAGTACCCTCTACCCAGAATTCATTACCTCTTTGATCAGCTAAGAGGGGAAAATATATTTTCAAATATAGACTTCAGATCAGGGTACCATCAGGTAAGAATCAAAGAATAAGACATCAATAAGACAACCTTTAGAAACAAGTATGGGCATTATGAATTTGTAGTGTTTCCATTTGGATTGTCCAATGCACAAGTTGTCTTTATGTGCTTAATGAATGACATATTCAGAATTATTTGGATAAGTTTTTCATAGTATTCCTCAAAGAAATACTTGTCTATTCTAAGTCAGAGGAAGAGCATGAACATCACCTAATATTGGTATTGCAAGTGTTGAGGGAACATCAGTTGTATGCCAAGCTTAGTAAGTGTTCTTTTTTCCAAGAAAAAATCCATTACTTGGGACACATTATTTTAGAACAAGGTATAGCAATAGATCCAGAGAAGATTGAAGCCATTAGAGGATGGAAAACACTTAGGAATGTTTCAGAAGTTAGATATTTTATGGGATTAGATGGTTACTACAAAATATTTATAGCATGGTTCTCTAATATTTCTCATCCCATAACTTTTCAAAAGAAGGGAATTAAATTTGAATGGACATCTGAGTGTGAAGATAACTTTAATTTGTTGAAAGAATTACTTACTAGTGCACCTATTCTAAATATTGTTGACCCAAATGAAAGTTTTGTGGTATGTACAGATGCATGCAAGGAAGGACTTGGTGGAGTCCTCACTCAAAATGGACATGTCATTGGTTATGAGCCCAGAAAGGTTAAAGAACATGAGAGGAACTATGCTACACATGACTTGGAACTTGATGTCATTGTTCACGCTTTGAATATGTGGAGGAATTATCTCATGGGGAAGAGATTTGAATTTAAGAACAGAACATAGTGGTCTGAAATATCTTTTTAAACAACCAACTTTAAATGCCAGACAGACGATATGGCTAGAATTTTTAAGTGAATATGACTTTGAAAATCAAGAATATCAAAGGAAAAGAAAATAAAGTTGTCGATGCACTTAGTAGAAGAGTACATCTCATGCATACTACAACTGTCAGTATGCATCAATCAGACTTGAAGAGCAGAATTTTATATGGTGTTGTTACAGATCAGCATTACCTACAGGTAAAGGAAAGCTTACAACAAGAAAATGTACAACATAAAATTAAAGAATATGAGATGAAGGAAGATGGATTACTTATGCATAAAAATAGATTTTATGTTCCTAGTTACGAAGAACTTAGGAATTTGGTATTAAAAGAAATGCATAATGTTCCATATGTTGGACATCCCAGTTACCAGAAAACAATTGCAGAAATAAGACACCAATTATTTTGGCCGAGAATGAAAAGGGATGTTGTTGATTACATCGTTAGATGTATGGAATGTTAGAGAGTGAAGGATGAGCATAGGAACCCAACAAGTTTGCTACAACCCTTATAGATTCCAGAGAGGAAATGGGAAGTGGTAACCATCGACTTTATAACAAAATTTCCTAGGACAACATGATTCAATCATGGTAGTGGTTGATAAATTGACAAAGGCTTCTCATTTTGTTCCTGTAAAAACAACTCATACAACAACTAATATTGCAGAAATTTTATATGAAAGGGATTTCTATGTTGCATGGGATATATAAGGCAATTGTCTCAGACAGAGATACAAAGTTTACTTCAAATTTTTGGAGGGGATTGTTTAAAGGATTTGGTACAAATCTGAACTTTAGCACAACATACCATCCACAATCAAATGGGAAGACAGAGAGAGTCAACCAAGTAATTGAAGACATGTTGAGAATGTATGTGATGGATAAGCCATCTAAGTGGGAAGATTACTTGCACTTGATTGAGTTTACCTATAATAATGGGTATCAATCTTCATTGAAAATTATCCTATTTGAAGCATTGTATGATAGGAAATGCAATACTCCAGTGAGTTGGGACAACCCAACAAACATAGTGGTACTTGGGCCATAATTTCTCAAGGACATGGAAGACCAAATGGTTATAATTAAGCAGAATTTAAAGTCAGCTCAAGATAGATAGAAAATTTATGCAGATAAGAACAGGACGGCTAGAGAATTTAAAGTGGGGGATCATGTGCTTTTAAAAGTGAATCCCAAGAAGAGCTCTTTGAAGTTGGGTAGTTGTACAAAGATGGAAACCAGATTATGTGGTCCATTTGAGATATTGGATAGAATAGGGACAATTGCATACATGCTTGCATTGCCTACTTCCATGAATGTGCATAATGTATTTCATGTCTCTTTGCTAAAAAAATATGTACATTATCCTAACCATGTTATTAATTGGCATCTAATTCAAGTAGAGACAGAGGGAGACTTTCAGGTCCAGTCAATGTGAATATTGGACAGAAATGTCAAAATGCTTCGGAATCGAGTTATAGAGCTAGTAAAAGTCGAGTGGACCTACTAGGGTCTTGAAGATGCGAATTGGGAGCATGAAGATTCCATGCGGGCGAAGTACCCACAACATTTTGAATAAATTTTTAGATTTTGATCTTTGTTTTGTATATGCACTGAGGACAGTGCCAAAATAAGGGGGAAGGGATGTAACAACCTGGGTTTTGAGCCCCGTATTAAATAATGTATTTTTTTAATCCCTGAAAGGCCAGAGTTCCCAAACAATTGAAAGAGGTCAGTGTGCCTAGAAAATGTAATATTTTTGTCATTATTATTAATAAATACATCATTGGATTCTAGACGGATAAGGAAAAGAGTTATAGGTGGATATGATTCCACAAGAGAGGGGGCTTGAGGGGATACGTATTTATTTCATATTTGTATTTACCCATTCTTTTTAATGGAGAATAATAGTTACATGAACGTCTTGGGAGGAAGGCCAAGTGGTTCCTTAATTCCAAGAATTGCATAAACCCATCTTTGGTATGGGGTGGGGGTTGCTTCTTCTTCACTCATCATTCACTCACTCAATTTCTCGTTGTTCACACCTTTCATTATTTCACCCACTCATATTTCCTCATTCATGTCTTGGCTTGGGAAAGGAAAAAAAATTGTTGAAGAGAAGTCATGGTATTGTTGGCTGTAGATACTGCTGGTGTATTCTAGCCATGAATCAAGACCTACGTGTCTGAGATGATTTGGTCTGTGCTTAGTTTTTCTCATAGTTGCAAGTCCTGAGAATCCTAGCATGGAGATTTTGGACTAGCTGCACTGGAGCCATGGAAGGATATGGACAGCCTGAGGGACTTTGTCATAGAGAAGGGGGTCCATTCTCTTGGGTTATGCAGGCTGGGTAGAAGAGAGATTGTGTACTTTGGATTGTTGTGGGTACTGATAACCCTGTGAGATATTGAGTGTTGACTAGTTTGGGAATTCGAGTGACACTTTGTAACCGTTCTTGTGGATTCATAGCCCTGGCTCGAGGATGACATTGTTGTTGATACTTGGAACAACAGTGTCTACGGTTGGGTGGAACGTCCTTGGTCTGCAGCTAGTTGGTGATTCGTTTCATGAAAGATAAGTGCTCTCTGTTATGGTTTTTAATGTTTACCTGTGTATCTTTATTTCCACCTTGTATTTAATTATATATGAATTTCACATCTATAATATGCATGCTTACTTGTTATTGATGTGCATTTCGTATGGTTCATTTCTTTTATGTTGTAGCATGAATCTTGATCAATGCATGTGAATATTTCATGCATCCTTATTAATTATAAGTGTATCAGAACTTGAAAGAAGTTTGAGAGTAGGCTTGAAGTAGAGTGTCCAGCCTGGGTTGGTTGGGTACATTATAGAAAGTAGTGTATCCTGGTCTAGGGTGGCTGGGTATATTACAATTGGTGTCCAAAATTAGAAGATGAACAGATTGAAAAAGTATTTATCGAAGACATGTCAGTTATCAAGGCTTCTTCCCAAAGAAATTATAGTTTACACTACAAAATCCTATTTCCTAACGCTACTTCCCCCAAACAAGACAAGACTCCTCTCAGGAAAATCACTCCCCCCATGCAACTCCAAAACCAAATGACACATCTCAAGGGAAAATCAATAGAAAAATAAGCAAATCTATCTCAACCAACAAAAATAAACCTAGTACGTCTACCTCAGTTGGGAATAACACCAAGCTTAGCATGGTACGAAACAATGACAAAACATGTGAACCGAAATCTAGTCAAACAATAAACAACTCCAGAAAATGCATCCTTGACTAGAACATGATAGAAGACATGAAGAAAACAAAATCTAATATTTCCATGTTTGATCTCTATTCTTTACCACAACAACGTGAGCTCTTACATGATGCTTTTAATCACGCTCAGAAAAGTACCATTGTTGTTACTAAAAGCATACTTCTGAAAAATGAGGTATAGGAAATACATAAGGTATAAATAGAAGTATCCATAAATGTAGCTATTATAGGTGCATACTCAAAGTCTCAAGTACCACCTTTTATGCTCACTTACAAAAATTTTAATTTCAATGTGCATAACTATTTAGCAGATTCAAGTGCATCTTCTAACATCATGCCTTTCTTTGTCTGCCAAAAAATAAACATTGTTCCACAAATAAAAAGAACTAGGATTATACAGCTAGATAAAGCAAACATCAAGGTAAAAGGTGAACTCAAGGATGTCTTAATCAGAAGTTCATCTAATCCTAGGGTGAACCAAATAATAGATATTTTCATTATCGATATAGTAGAGAGTTATGGGATTTTGTTAAGCAGAGATTGGTTGAAAAAAAAATTAAGGCTACTTTTCTACTGATTGGTATCACCTGTGATTCCCATATAATGGTAAGGTGAATCAAATTCGAGTAAATAGTGAGCCCCACATGAAGCACACAGTGACGAAATTGGAAGGTAATAACGAACCCATAAGTTTTGCACATTTTTTCTTGGGTAATTACTTTTTTGAGACTAACTATGGATGTTATGAGGTGCAGACATCTAAAATACCATCAGAATCACAATTTGAACTCCACCCACAAACCCATAATAGTGCTTGTACAATATTAACTACATTAGGATTTAGTTCAACTAACAAGACCAAAATTCATGATATGTGGACCATGTTCTTCGATGGTTCTAAGACACATGATGGAGTCGGATTAGTATGTGTCCTAATTGATCATGGGAAAGACAAAACACTCATATCATGTTTCCTAGATTTTGAATGCACCAAAAACACTATGGAATACGAAGCTTTAGTTCAAGGTCTTGAAAAGGCCATCGACCTCAAGGTGAAATATCTTAAGGTATTTGGTGACTCTGAAATCATCGTTCGATGGGTAAGAAATACTATTCATTTCTTTTCTCCGCATCTAAATGAATATCAGCAAGAGGTATCAATTTTTCTTTACTCGTTTGATGCATTTAATATTACTTCTTCACCTCATGATCAAAATGTAGATGCAAATATATTGGCCAATGAAACATCTATATCAATGCCTCATGATGATGGTTTTAATTTAAATGATGTTCAGGCTCTCCATACTAGACAATATCACAAATTGGAGAGTATTCGATGGTGATGCTCAGATTATCAATTTTCTCACTAGTTCATACACTTTCCAAGATGCAGTAATTGACGATAAGACACATCAGCAAGAGTTGCAAACCTATCGAGAGGAGGAAAACAAGGTAAAGACCAATTTTATCCCGAAGATCATCTTAGATCTTGAGAAACTATTTGATTTCCAATCCAAGTTCAAGAATCCAACCAACTTGAAGACCAACAGTTCTACTATGATGCACTTCTTGGTCAATCTTGAAACATATGAATATCCCAAATATGTTAATTTGGGGAGCTTCTATTCAGAAAAAGAAAAGCATACATTCATGTAACTATTTAAGAAATATCGAGATGTTTTTGCTTGGAATTATTATGAATTTAAAACATATGATACCCTAATAATACAACATGTGATCCCTATTAAATATGGTATCAAGCAATTTCAGCAGAAACTCAGAAAGATACATCCAACTCTTAAGCCTCTTATATAGAAATAATTAAAGAAGTTGTTAGATTCCCGAATCATCTTTAAAGTTCAACATTTGACTTGGGTTTCTAACATGGTTCCCATAAGGAAAAATTTGAGAGAGATCATGATTTGCATAGATTTCCGGAATCTAAATTGCGCTTCCGACAAAGACAACTATTGCATTCCCCCGATGGAACAAATCCTGCAACTTGCCTCTGGATATGATTTCTCTTCTCTGTTAGATGGGTTTTCAAGATATGATCATGTTCTCATACCTAAACCTGATTGATTAAAGACCACATTCCATACCAAGTGGGGAACATATGCTTATAGAATAATTCCCTTCGGCTTGATGAATGCATGAGCTATATTTCAAATGGAAATGGATATCTCTTTTAAAGGATTAATCAGTCAAAGTGTGGTGGTTTTCCTTGATGATGTTATTGTCTATTCGAATAAGAGGGATTACCATCTAAAGTATCTTAAACATATATTTGAACGATGTAGAAAATATGGGATTTCTTTAAATCCCAAGAAAATTGTCTTTGTTGTTTCAGAGGGAATTTTATTGGGACATGAGATCTCCAAATATGGAATCTCGGTGGATCCATAAATGAAAAATTACATTCGACAAATTCCCCCACCACATAGCAAAAAATCAATGCAATCATTCTTTGGTAGAATTAATTTTGTAAGAATATTCATTCCATATTTTGCGAAATTGTGAAGCTGCTTCAAAGAATGATCAAGAAAGACATTCAATTTAAATGGAAACTGATGGAGAAATAATCATATGAAAATATCAAATATATCGTAGTTGTTGCACCATATCTACGGAGTCAAGATTTTACCAGATTTTTCTTACTATATACATTTTCATCTGATCATTCCCTGGAAGCAATGCTCATGCAGAAAGATGAGAAAGGAGATGAGTATCTAATCATGTTCATGAGCACTAGATTACAATGTGTTGAACTGAACTATCCCTCGGTGGATAAACAATATTTCGTTGTCCATAAAGCCATAAAACAGTGCAAACCTTATATTCTAAAAAATCATACGAAAGTCATCGTCCCTCACCCAAAGGTCAGGTCACTATTCGTTCAAAGAGAATTGGGAGAGCGATGAGGAAATTGGATGATGGCCTTACAAGAATACAACCTTGAATTCAAATGAGACAATATAGTGAGAGACTAAGGACTATGCAAATTAGTAACACAAGGCATTGATGATGAAGAAAAAGAGGAGGATTGTTGGAAAGATGAACCAATGATGTATTCACAACAAGTTATGTGTGTCCTATCCTTTGAAGGATCATATTATAATGATATAAAATATTAATTGTAGCATGTCATAGCCCTCGTGTAATGTCCCCCGGCCACCCACGGGCCAGGGAAGGCCACTCCAGAACAATCTCTCATGCTCTGATACCAGTTTGTAACATCCCCAGCCTTCAACAGGCCATTCCATGCTACTCGAGGGAACACTTTCGTTTTCTTATTGTGGAACATACAGTAACATACCCAGTATTCAACTGAGCTATTCCACATAAATTTTCTCTTGAAACTGCATGCATCTTAAACATATACATACAACACTCTTGCGGAATATTTACATATAAATGTAAACAAGCAATTACATTCTGTAAATATACGATTTCCTACTGAAATAATAGTAAACACAGATATGCAGCATATACAGGGAAATACCCATAAACATACAGACAATTATAATCACATATATGATAAACCGTAACATAAGCACAATGCAACATATAATTTTATCATACGATTGGTACTTATCTTGGAAATATTGTCACCAAGTGCATACAAACCATCCAAAAACCTCCCAGCTTTAGATTACACTATTCATCACTCCCAATAGTGAGTCACCCCTGAGCTGGGACTGAAATCCACATGGGTAAAGGGGTTCCTAACTAGGCTAAGGTTCATAGACAATAGGAAATACTTTGTCTGAGGTGCTCACTCAACTAACAACCTACATCCTCTCATTCCCCACATGCTTGTCCCACCCAAGGAAGTGTGCCCCTTCTCTGCTCAGCAGTCCCTCGGATGCCCCACTTTCCTTCCAGGGCTTCAGCAACAGGCTAGACAGGAAGTCTCAGAGCACTATAGCTATATTTTATCACCTTCATGAATCAATCCCCAACAATTCTCTCACTCAGATAATTTCTCACGGGCCTGACAACCCGCCTCTTCAATTTTCCACGGGACTGACAACATGTTTCTTCAATCCCGCTCCCAAGCTAACCAGATACACCAACTAGAAATGGTTATGGAAACAGACTCAAATACAGTAAAAATTAATGTCTGAAGGATAACTGAGTGTGTGAATGAAAATGGTCATGGAATCATTGACTGGATAACTGAGTGATGGGAGTAATCATCATGAAACTGATTGTGAAAGTGATGGTGATAATGATGGTGAAGATGTTGGTAAGAATCCTCGTGAAAAAGTGACCAAATGAGATAATTCCCCACGATATGAATGCATGTCCCCAACTTGATACTTGTCATGTTGGAAGCTACTTTGGTCCACTTGTCCCCAACTTTAGAACTTAGGATAAAATAATTATCCATACTTTATGCTTTTAGGAAATATTAATATAATATTCCTTTTTGGCTTAAGCTCTCTAGCTTAGCCCTTTCCCTTAACTTTTGGCCCTCCCTTTCCCTAACTGGTGAAGTTCAGTCCCCCATATCTGTTATCGTGTTCAGTCTACTTGCAATGATGTATTTTATATTAATCATGAGACATATACAAAACAGGTGCACTGGCCTTTAACATCTAGGCACTCTAGCCTAATTCCAAAACATAAGCATCTCAACTTATAATAACTGGCTCACCATCCTATAACACATAGCATATACACAAGGCTCACTGACCTCCATACTGCACACACCTTAGTTACTGCGCGTGGTATGCGGGAATGTGCACACTACACCATTTTACTGTGCAGTTCATGCACACACTATACCATGGAAGGTGATTTACAAAATGATGTCAAAACAACTCACCAGCTTAAGTACACTTATATTACATTTACAGTTGGGTTCAGCCGAGGGATATTACACCTCGGTCACCTTAATGCTAAGCATAAAAGAGCACTCCAGCTGAAGTATCTATAATATCAATTGTTGCATGGCATCCTATTTAGAAACAACTATGATGGGGCGTTACTCAGATGCCTTGAGAAACAAGATACTGATAAGGTCCTGAAGGACATGCATGATGTACTTGTTGGTGGCCATTTTTCGATAGACACAACAGTGTACAAAGTGTTGAGAGTTGGATATTATTGGCCCACACTCTTCAAAGACTCCCATGCATATTAAAAAATATGTGAAGCATGCCAGAAGGTTGTAGGAAGAGAACAAAAAGTTGTTATTCCACTCCAACCTATCGCCATAGAAGAACCCTTTGAGAAATGGGGTCTAGGAATCATTGGTGAGATTAACCCCCATTCCTTCAAAAAACACAGGTACACTCTAGCCACTACTAATTATTTTACATGGTAGATTGAAGTAGTACCATTGGTCAAAGTAAATGAATAAGAAGTGATTAATTTTCTTGAAAAAAACATCATCATAAGGTTTGTATTTCCTAACTCTCTAGTGTTTGATAATGAAACTCAATTTTCATCTTTAAAATTATATGAGTTTGCATTAGAGAAAGGGATTTTTTTGAAGTACTCTACCAACTATTATCCTTAGGGTAATGTCTTGGAAGAATCCACAAACAAAAAAACAATCTACATCCTCAAATGAACCGTGGTCGATCACCGGATAAATTGGCACAATTCTTTATTGAATGCACTCTAGGAAACAAGTTGGGAAGTAATTTGGCTTACCCTCGAATATTTACCTTTCGTCCCTACAACTCACTCAGCAGTCCTGAGGAAGAGAAATCCTCATCATTCAAGGACACGTCAATACCTTTCTAAGTTTATAAGAGAATCACACTAAAGCCAAAAGAGAGTTTGAAACTCACCAACTGAAAGTAAAACATTGGTTTGATAAGAAATTTGTTGCTGAGAAAGAATTCCAAGTTGGGGACTTAGTCCTCAAATAGAAAAATCCACACGAAGATAAATGGTAGCATTCAATTTTCCAACAACTTTGGATTGGTCCTTACTTTATCAGAGAAAATATTGGCCAAGGCACCTTCTAGTTTCAAAAACTTCAAGGGAAAGTTGATTCTCTCCTCATTAATGGCCAAATTCTCAAGAACTATAGCAGCTAACCTTCAAGGTTGTTGTTCCCTTGTACATAAATAAACTTTTGACTTTTACCTTTTTCCATTTTTTATTTTGTCTTTTCTTTTACTTTGGTTTGTCTTCTGTTTGCTTCCAAGTGTGGTTTTGTGTTTGGTTTTTCAGACCCTTCTTGAAATATACTACCTTGATTTTGAGTTTCCAGTACCTTAGTCCTAGTCATATCTTTAAATTGTAACACAACTAGTGTCGATAAATTGAAAATTTTGTGACATGGTGTTTAATCCAAATCACCCCAACATATAAGCCTTGTTATATATTGTCTAGATTCAGATCTAGTGGAGGAACATAGCTCATCAATACATGAGAATAGTGAAACGAAATAGGGAACCAAGCACCTATACTTAAGAACATATTGTTACGTTATGTGAACTGAAAGAAAATGATTTGGAAGAGACATTCACAATATTCCAAAAATTGTGACTCAGGAAGTTCGCTCATATATAATAAAGTTAGAAAATATCACTATCACTGGTGCCATCCCTGGTGCCTTTAAGGAATAACTGGAATCCCCCCATCCACCTCTCTCTAAACAAAAGAGAATCAAATTTTATAAAGGTAAAGGCTTGGGGAAATTCTTTCCAAATCACATGGGAAATGCAAGTATCTTCATCGAGGCTATGGACGCTTGTTGGAAGCGGAGAAACACCATAGAAATGTATGATAACTTGTATTCTCAACATTCTTGATTTTTTGTTTCCATTATACTCTCTACACCTCTTCCTTTAGTCATTTATCATATGAATAAGAAATAGTTTGAAAGCAATATGGTCAAAGGAAAGGGCTCATCCTTCTTTGTATCGTCTAAGTTCTCTTGCAATCCAATCCATGGGACCTATTGTTTCTCTCTTGATATTTTGGCATGATGAGTTCACCATTCCCAAAATATGTGTGTACATCATATTACAGAGATTCAAGGCTTCTCCTAGTGTGTCTCCATTTGTTGTCACAGGCACTACAACCCTTTATTTTTCCTTCACTCCATTGCAATTTCCCTTTCGAGAAAATGGATCCCCTTATTTTATATGATTTGAAATATCCCTCCATTAGCCTCTCTCTATTTACCTCAATAATTTTAAATAAGTCATACTTACCTTAAGAAAAAATGGCAAAAGAAAGAACTTCAAAAAATATTTTTTTGAACAAGTCTGGGAAAATCGACAAATTTGGTTTTAACTCCTCCGATGTACATCAAAGGAGTTCCCTATAATTCCTTCGATTTACATCAAAGGATTCCCCCTCTTCACCTATGATAACCTTTCCTATCTCACAGTTTTCATTAATTCCTCTAATGGAATCGTAGGAATTGGTTCCAACTCCTCCAATTCCCATCGAAGGAGTTTTCTTCAATTATGTCGATGTGTTTGGAGAATTTTGAGGAAATTTCTCCGATGAAAATTGGAGGAATTCCACTAAGTTCTTATATTTTCATTGGATAACTTCCTCCCAAGTATTCCAACCATAACTACCCTACCAACTCAACATTTAATGCTAGACTTGTCGATCTATATGTTCACTAAGCAGTCTGAACTTTTCATTATCCCTCTAAATAGTCGAGGTGAAGAGAGAACTATCTAGACCAATAAAGCATTGAGTCATTTTTCCCACATTCACATTCTATCGATATCCTCCACATGGCATTAGGTTTCCAGGTACATCTCAATGTTTTTCTTCTGTCTTGCTAGGGTTAGTTTTTTTTTTTCTTTTGTTATTGCATACCTTGTCTTTTTCCTTTTACTTTTCCATGCTACCTCTTATTTATTCCCCTGCTCTATCCAAATCCCACTCTATAAATAGTTATCCAAACATTGTTACCCCTCTTTTCTTGCACCCTCATGAGATTTTTTTTTTTTTTATAAGTAAGAGTTTGTATTAAATATAAAAGTCCTTCTCAGAACCAGGATCCAGAGTACATTAACAGAGTTATTCGGTTGTAATTACTGAACTGCTCCGTGAGGAGAAACCAGTTCAGCCAACCGTATGTAGCTAGTAACAAAAGTTTTCTAACAGTTCTGTAGAAAGCTAGACTTTTTAACTACCATGAGCATCACTAGAACTAAAGTAAGGAACAAGGATAGTATAATCTGGAACATACTCGGGCAAGATGCCAGGCCAGGGTTCCTCAATGACAGGTGTCCCGCCGGCAGTCCATTGCATGTCCGTGGCTTTGTGGCTTTTGTCTTCGGGCACTTGGATGCTGTTGTCCTTCGCCTCTACTACCGCTGCCGAAACTGCAGTGTCGTCTCCTCCTTCATTGTTGGCCAGAGTTTCCTTCCGCGCGAGAGCATGTATGTCCTCTGGATTTCCTTCCTTCCCTGCGGATGGCATACTTTCTTTTGTGGTAGCATGTTGAAGACTGCTCGCATGACCACTGGAGTTCTCGGAAGCATCGCGCGAATACTCAAGAGCAGCTGGAGGGGGAGTGGCTAGAAGCTGGAGAAGGACCGAGAGGCGTCCCCCCATCTGTTGGACCCGGAACTGGAGATCATTCACCCCCTCACGGAGCTCGAAAACTAAGTCTTGGAGAATGGCAGAGTGTTCACGCGACAGAGTGGGCGGGGGTGTCTTTAGATTGTGGCGAGGTCGACTATGGCGCTGTGCC
>ML776760.1:666924-679174 GCA_009831015.1 Picea engelmannii | reverse complement strand
CGTCCTCTTCTCTTCTCATCTTTCTGGGTTTTACCAGTGCTTTTGGATTGACTGCTTTGGATTCCCAACCCTTGATTGGCTCTGGCTGTGGATCCAGCGGAGGAGTTAAGATATACCTTATGCACCTTTCAAAGTTGATCTCTGGGAATTGTGAAGAGTTTCTGCTGTCTGTACGCATGCTCAAGATGTTCCAGATCCACTTGTGCTAGATCTGGCTCTTCTAGTTCCATTTCCGTTTCTCCGTGCTCTGCGTCCACAGGAATGTGGATTTCCTTATTCTCGTTTGGGGAAGCAATTTCTGCGCCCGTGCTCAGAGGGTTTTTGTCTTCCCCTTGCTTGGGAGTTTGAGAACCAGTGGCCAGTGGTGGCCCGTTTGGCGGTGGATGCTCTGCAGGATTTTCAGGCTGGTCCTGCAATGCTATAAATCTATTGCTAGTGGATGGATCCTTACTTACCTGGGCTGGTTGTCTTCTGCCTCCCGGTCGCCTTTTTCCTGTGGGTTGAGTGAAGTCGTCCTTGTCTTTGTTGCCGTCTGGGTTTCCTTCTTTTGGAGCATTGTTGAGGGGGCATTCTCTGAACAGGTGTCCATGCTCATGACACCTACGACAACGGAATGGAATATGTTCATAATCAATGGTCTGGACCCAGTCCTCGTCTTGATATTCCAGAATGATGGACCCAGGGAGCGCCTTAGTTATATTCAAGTAGACGCAGATGCGAGCATAGGAGGTATAACGCCTTTTCTTCGTGGCCTCCGACGATTTGACATATATGCCAATGGTATTACCGATACCCGCCAGAACCTCCTCAAGCCAGAACTCTTGTGGAAGAGAGTATAATCTGATCCATACAGGTGCATGAGAAAAGTCTTCCTTTTCGGGGCTGAATTTCTCCGTCCAGAAGCGTAGGAAGAGGCCTGCCGAGTTGAAGAAATACGGTCCTCCGTCGAAGACTCGGTTACGGTCTTCCAGATTGTAGAAGATTATTGTGAAGAAGCCTTTGGATCCTAGTTGCAGTTCATAGTGACCCTTTGGTTTCCACCAATACTGGATACAACGGATCAGATCTCGTTCTGAGGGCCAAAGCCCTAAAAACTTTCCCACAAGGGCGTAATCTCTCATGAATTGTTTTTGCTCCTCTATGTGTGGGGAACTAATCACATATTTGGGGGCTTGTGGAGCTTGTGGGATACACTTACCAGGTTTCCATGGAGCGGCCGCTGTGGGGATAGAGGCTGCTTTCTCGTGGTCGATCTCCATTTCTCGGTCCTTGGATGCGCCTTCTTCCCATAGGGTCAAGTATATGTCTGGCGGCGGCTCAAAGGCTGGCCGCTTGGTTCTTTCTGCATCTTTGCCGCCGGCTGTAGCTTGACTGTAAGAGCCACTCATCGGCCCTCCTCCGCTGGGTGGCGGATGCCCCAATGGGGCCATTGTTGGACCCCCGCACCACGAAAGCTCTGCAGAACCCTAGATCGACGATCAAAACCTAATCGCTGTGCACTCTCCTCGTTGTTATACTTCAACAATTCCTTTCCCTCGTGAGATTTTTTCATCCCACTTGACTCGAACAATATTCAATCATTTAAGTAGCCCTTTAGTTGGCCCTAACGATTCTGGGAAATCCATCAAATCCTCCTCAACCCTGGTCTCTCTATCATGCACAAGGAACTTAATCATTTCTCACTTTTTGTTTAACTACCCAGCTCGAAGCCGACCCTTTTTATTTCCAAATATTTTATCGGAACTTTTTCTGGTAACTCCTTTTATCATATTGGAGGAGTTCTTGTTAACTCCTTTGATACAATCGGAGGAATTCTAAGAAAACTCTCCAAACAATCATCCCTCACTCAGACCACTTAATAGTAACTCTTTCGATCATATCGGAAGAGTTCATGTTAACTCCTCCAATATGATCGAAGGAATTCTAAGTAACTTTGTTGATTCTCTATACTTCGAAATCTCAAAACATAACTCCTCCGATGTGTTTTCGGTGTAGTTAGAGTTAACTCCTATGATTCACGTCAGAGGAGTTGTCCACAACCATGTTGATTAGATTTGTTTCAATCAACTTTTAATGTCCCTCATAAGCCTTAACATGAACTCCTCTGATTTGCATCGGAGGAGTTAGTCTTTAAACCTATGATTTTACCTTATAAGAACATTTTTCACCTGATCTTCCTCAAATTTTCACCAAGTTACTCAGGCATTCCTACCATCACTTTATCATCCTTAGATGATGATTATTCACCCAATGAAATCCCCAATAAGTTTTCTAGTATTTTAAATTATTAATTCAATCTCATATTATGTTTGAATTTAATCTCTGTACTGAGCTCATTTCATTTTATTGTAGGTTCAACTACGTCTCCTCGAAAGAAGGCAACAAGAAATGTACTTGGGTCGGAGGCCTCCAGTAGTGGCCAACAAGTAAAAGGAAATCTAGAAATAATCGGAGCTATGTACGATGATACATCAAGACTTTTGGAGAAGGACGAAGAAATGTTGAATTGGGGATAATTTTACCACATGTTCAAAAAATATAACTTCTCCTCTGAGGCTAAAGAACCATATGAACTCAAAGTATTCAAAAATATCAATAAGTCAGGCATTTAGTAGCAGCACACCCGGAGGTTTTACCATGTGTCGATTCCATCACATGGATTTTAAAGAATATCAATGTAAATGACATATACATCTTAAATCCAAGGAAGGACCCCATAGCTTCATTTAGACATGAATATCTGGCCAAGTGTTATCACATCGAGAAGGGAAGCAAGAAGCTGGATAAAAATATCCTTAGCGAGTTTGGGTACATTCCAAAGGACATGTTTCCCAAGTGTACAGGGCTAAAAAACAATTCAAATACAGGACCAAAAGTGGATATCCCACAAGTTCCTTGAGAAGACCCTATCATTGCTTGGTATCCATGTTTTGTAGATTATAAGGGGAACCTAAAGCATCACAATTCTCACTATCATATATGCCCCTGATATACTACTTCACAGATGAAGGAGTATCATTCAACTGGGATGACATCATGTCTGAAAATATCACGGTGGCCATATTTGCGGTAAAAGGATCCCATCTTGGAACATTTCCAAGGTTCCACATGTCTTCATACCTCCTGGATATCATGTGCATATCCCATAAAGAACCTAGGATGGGGTGGAGCTGGCAGCCATCCAACCCAACAATTCATGTATATTGTAAGGTGCTTTGGGAGCACAAGTACCACACAGAATACCAGAGGATATGAGAGTACTTTCTGGCTCCTTTGTATGAATTAATATTTTTCACCACTCCCCCTTGCATGACTGATAAAGATATAATAGTCATAAGGATAATTGGGGATTGTTACCTCATGGAGCATGGAACATACATGAGGGTGTAAGGCACAATGAAACCACCTCATTTTCTTCCCCGGTTCGTGCCTAACAAGCTTATACTTCAGGAAATCGCATACCAGACTATCATACAAGGGATTGGAGGAATGTTATATCGACTAAGAAAGGAAATCTCACTGCCACTACCACTGTATATGTTGATCTTTGGGAAGCATTTGGAGAACATTCTCCTAGATTAATAATTAATAATATAATTATTAATTATTAAATAATATTATTAATATAAATATATATAATAAGTAATAATAATAATAATAATAATAAATATTTATTTATTGTCCAAGGGACGCATCCTTTCATGGATGGTCACCATATGTTCTCTATATATGGCACATTCATCAGTGTAAGAATGAATCGATCATATATCATCTCATATATAAAAATTCAACATGGTATCAAAGCAGGACTAGGATTGACTCCCTCATGGGAAGGCCCCGAAAAATGAGAGAGATAGCGGTGATGAGTCTAAAACCTATAAGGTACTAGGCCTCCCCTTTATGACTAAAATCTAATCATGAAGATGACTCCTATGGGAATGTTAGTGAAGAACACCTGCCTATGCACTTTGTAGCCTACCCGAAAGATCCATTGCAAGAAAACAATCGCATGTTACCTTCCTCGAAGATTGTTACCTTGGAAATTAAATTGGGTTACCAGGGGCTGTGTGAATATCACGATGCCCAGAATGAGGAAGATGTTGAAGTAGATCTACTATTGAAGCTTGAGCATAATCCTAAACCTTATATCATGTAGGATGATGGTGACTGTAATATTGGTCATGATAAATTACAAGGTTCAATAAATGTGTGCAACTCCAAGTGAGAGGAAGAATGTTATTTGGAGTCATGGTATACTGAGTTACATGCATGAGAAGACTTTAGGGTATTATATATAGAACCACCGTGAAGTTACAGGAACCCTAGGTATGTAATATAACCTAATGAAATCAATATTTAAGGTCGAAGACTGGACCAAACAATGATGTATTCTGGAATTTTGAAATTAAATATAGTCGCCCAAAAATTGATGAAATGGTGGATGTGTGTTGGTCATAATGGAAGACAAAAATGAATCCCATAAGCACATGTTTTCCCATGCAAAGTATTCCTATCTTGGGTGGGTACATAGATTATTGTTTTACTTGACTGTCACATTGATCATTCTACAAAATTATCCTACGTCAATTCCAATCCATCATAATATGTGAAAATGAAAAGATGTGATAAGAAACAAAATTTAGGTTCAAGAAGCATTGTTTGTAGTGTTCAATGTCGTGATGAATTCAACCATTTGAATCATAGTTATTTTTTCCAGTCATTTTACTTTGTTGGGGAATAAACTTTCAATCTGCATAAGGTCCATGGTTTCTTGTCTTAACATTTGATAACATGGTATCACTAGGTTTCTAGTCATAATTCCCATTCTAATGTGTGCACAAGCTCTTGGCCAATCTTTCCTATAGAAGAGACCACCATAAATGGTCCAAATGTGGGAAGAGAAAGAATGGTCATGAGTACGATCTCTATGAGCCCTTCCATTCCCTCATCGACCTACTAATAGAAAAAAAAAAAAATCAACAAATCTAAAGCTATCCAGGTATACTTCTATTTCTACCATTATTCCTATTGCTTATATGATGGGTTGGAATTTACATTAGATGGATGTAAATATTGTGTTTCTCAATGGTATGATTTAGGAAAAAGTAAACATAGAACAACCTTGAGGATTTTTTATTCAAGGGAAATATTCCTAGGTGTGCAGACTAAAGAAAGTTGTTTATGAACTCAAGCAGGATCCCCATGCATGGTATTCAAGAAAATATGGATACTTATTAAGTTTGGGATTCACCAAAAGAGTTGCAGATCCCAAACTTTACTATAAGGTTTTTGGTGATGAACCTCTGATTCTAGTACTATATGTTGATGATGTGTTCCTTACTAGGGAATAACACTTGATAGTGCAATGCAAGAGGGAGTTGACTTCTCATATTGAAATGAAATACTTGGGTCTAATGCACTACTTATTGGCTTAGAAGTGTGGCAAATATTTGATGATATTTTACTTTCACAAGGAAAGTATGCAGTAGAGATCCTGAAGAAGTTTGGGATGATGGACTGCAAGTCCATGGCCACATCCATGATATCAAATTTGAATAAGATAAATGAGGGAGATTCAAACTCAAATTTGGTGGACCTTATGATGTACAGACAACTAGTTGGGCCACTCATGTACATGGTGAACAACAAGCCAAATATATGATTTTTTGTGAGTGCCTTGAGTCAGTTCATGAGTGAACCAAGGAAATTGCACCAACCTGTTGTAAAACATGTGTTGAGGTACCTACGTGGTACAGTTGGGTATGGACTCAGATACATCTTAGGTGGAGAAGTAATGTTGCATGGTTATATAGACTCTAACTGGGTAGGGAGTGCATTAGATAGAAAGAGTACTTCAGGGTGTTTCTTTATCTTGGGTTCTACTATGATTTCTTGGCTTAGCAGGAAGCGGAATTTTGTAGCACTTAGTACAATAGAGGTAGAGTACATAGCAACTAGTGTGGCAATATGTGAAGAAGTATGGCTTCGAAAGCTCCTTGTAGATTTATTTGGTCAGATGCTTGAGCCTATGTTGATTCACTGTGACCATCAAAGTTGTGTGAGAATATCAGTGAATCCAATTTCTCATGAGAAGTCAAATCATGTAGAGATCAAATATCACTATATATGAGATATGGTGCAGATAGGATTTATTAGACTTCAATACATTTCTATTGATGAGTAGATTGTAGACATTCTAACCAATCCATTGTCCATAGAAAAAAATTTGTACCTTCGAGACAAGCTTGGTGTGGTAGAGAATGTCTCCCTCACTGACAAGTAGAGTTGATGTTTAAGGCAACATCGTGAGACATTCTCCCCAAAGGGTCCTATGTAGACTAGTAGAGGAGAATGTAGAATTTTTCCTGGCGTACCTCAGATGGTTAGATGAAGGAACCAAGACATTGGTTTCATGAGGAAACCTTGATATGTCTTGGGGAACATTGGTTCCATGAGGGAACCTCGATATGTCATAGAGAAGATATTGTCTCCATAAGGGAACCTCGATATGTCTTGGACATGTATTCCATGAGGGAATCACGAGATTTCTAGTATGGACATGGTTCATGAGTGATTTGAGACATTGGTTTCATGAGGGAACCTAGATATGTCAAGTATATTCCAATATGACTTAGCTTGATCATCCCCAAGGGACTGGCCACCCCTTGTAGGATGAGCTAGCTCAAGTCTTGTAGATACCAACTACATGATGTGTATGAACACAGGTGAATACAAATTTAAAGAGGTAATGTATTAATATTGTATTGATATGGACTTGAGGTTCTTGAGGTTCTTTCCATGTGTCAGATAGAATCGGGTTGAAATTCACTCACAAGGGTGTACCTGTGGTGAATGGCCCTAGTGTAGTATTTTTCCTTAGTAATGTTGATTTGACTAGTAATGATAAATACTAGAGATGTTTGATGTTATCACATGTGGACCTGGAGTGAGCCTGATCTTAGAGAGATTCAGTTAGCATAGAGGGAGAGTTGTAGAGGGAGTTTCTCCTCGATTCAGGTGGGTGAGAGACATCTCCAAGGACATATAGATAGGTTTCATGATTATAGGGTGAAGTTTGTATAATTCATAGACAAGATTGGAATGATGTAGAATGCCTCCCTCACTGAGAGGGAGTGTTGATGTTTGGGAAACATCGGGAAGACATTCTCCTAGATTAATAATTAATAATATAATTATTAATTATTAAACAATATTATTAATATAAATATATATAATAAGTAATAATAATAAATATGTATTTATTGTCTAAGGGATGCATCCTTTCATGGATGGTCAACATATGTTCTCTATATAAGTTACATTCATCATTGTAATAATGAACCGATCATATATCATCTCATATATAAAAATTCAACAGTGTGTTGGTAATTTCTTCTTCGAGAATATCAAGAAAGCTCAAGTAGAGGTAAATACCTTATTATATTATCACTTCAGAGAAGAGAGGTATAGAAGGAATGACCCAAAGAATATTGTGAGACAACACTTCAATAAGATTGGTCTGCCATGGGAATATACCACATACACCTGAGAAGAAGAAGAAGTGCACCAGAAAACACAAACTTAAGGAGAAGTCATCTTTAATAGGCGTGTCCAGCCAAGAGGGAGGATTGCACATGAAGAAAAGGCTACAGAAGAAGCCAAGAATAAGGAAGAGGAATAGGAATTCAAGCAATCACCCTGTACTTCCACCTCAATACACTCAAGGTTAACAAAAAAAAGTAGAAGAAGTATCGACTGATAAGAAGAGGAGGAATAAGGAGAAAGTCCTAAAAAATAAGAATGATGTAGTAAAAAAGGAGTGTAATATCGTTGCAGACAATGCCAAGGAAAAAGTCGAGGTAGAGGCAAAAGATACAATATAATGAGAGATCAAAAAAAAGGAGAAAGCATCCAGGGAAGAAGCAAAAAAATTTGCAGCAGAACAAGTAGAAAAGGAAGCTAATTAGGTAGCCAACAAATCAGTTGAGGTAGAGAGACAATGGAAATATGTAGAATATAGAGGGGTCGACACCCACCACATGGAAATGGATATCCTATAAATGTCTACTTCGGACATAGGAATAGAAATTTTGGGTAGTGGCTTGGGACTTGGACTATGGGAACCATTCCAATCGATTGAAGTTCTTTACTTAAGGAGCTTCACGTATGACAGCAAGATAGGAAGAATTGTGTAGGAACAGGTGAAGAAAGTTCCAGCAACGGAAAGGATTCCCATATCAGTTGTCACACACATCCATGTGGTAGGAGATGTGACAAAAAACCCCATAGAAATGGATATGGATGGCTCTTCATTCATGAGTGCTAATATGGATAATATTCAAACATTGTTCCGACAGAATGAGGAGAAAGAGGAAAGAATCATAGAATTGTAGGAAAGACTCCAACAAGTCAGAATTGATGAACGAGGCCTTCAAAGTTTCATAGTTAGTGTCGAGAAAGTCAAGAGGGAATTAGAAGAATCCATCATAGAAATGTATGCTCACCTGAACCTCTTTCAAGAAGCAGTTTCTATAATCATAAAGAAGGTTAATCAGAGACAAACAAAACTAAAATATTACAAAACTCTTTGAGAAGGCATCAACGAAATTAACATATGGATCGCTGAAAATCTTGATGCACCTCCAGAATTGTGTCAACCATCAAAAGAAGATATAAAAATGGACATGTATGTTCATGACCATTTTTAATAGGTGGGACAAAGGGTTGATAAGGAGGTTACCAAATCAATGGAGGTATGCTCAAGGATACACAAAGTTGCACGAGAATTGATCAAGAGAAGATGACTACCAAGGCTAGAGAAGCTTGGGAAGAATATTGTGACAAAATATCTAGTGCACAAGGTGCATGATAGCACAAATCAAAGGAAAGAAATGCCTGAAGTAGCCAATACCATATCCACAGACCTCATATATCAACACTTGTTGCAACCGGTAAAACTCCATACCATGATACAAGATTTCACGACGACACTAGTGAAAGAAATGAACACCCTTGAGTACAACATGGCCATGAACAACACATCTCTGAAACAACTAAATTACATAAGGATCATATCTCTATATGATCCACTAGAAATATGGAAAACATACATCAGGGATAAAAATCCTTAAATGAAGACAAAATAGCAGTCAGAAGATGTCAACACATGTTTCCTATTTTGTCTCTTTCCCAACCAATCTCAATTTAGTCCTTATTGTACACTTGTCACTATAAAGTATGAATTTGAACCACTTTTATAAATTCCTCTTCAAGAAGAAGGAAAAGAGTCACCCAGCGGTTACTAAGAATTGTATAAGAAATAGAAGAGGCTCAGTTTGTAGGGGCTTTTTTGACTCTTCAAACATTGTCTATTTCTAAACTATTTTGGGAATGTAGTTTTAACTAAAATTGGAGATTTTTCTTTGGAGTTTTTATGTTTTATTGATGAAACTACTAATAAGGAGAATCCCTCGGGGCCAACTTTTAGAGAAGGAATTATTTTGTGTGAAATAATATAAGCGGTGAATAATTCCAATTGAAGATGAATTTTTTTCATACGAACTGTAAGAATGTTAGTTGTTTATGGATTAACTCTTATGCAATATGTTTTATTCTACTGTTTTAAGTGTTTCTTCGAATATGTTTATGCTTTGATATTTTCGATTTGTTAATGTGTGCATTTCTATAATTTGGAATAATCTGGTTATATGTATTTGTACACACTTGTTTCTGATTCTGATCTTCTATTCCAACTATCTATGTAGAGGTTTCTACAGGATTTGGTCTCATTTTTTAGCTCGTCGGTTACTTTAGTATGTTCCTAGCTAGGATAGATTAGTAATAGATTAGTTTTATTTTCATACATAGTATTCATCTACATATTTTCATAAAGTATTCACTCATAATCCATCCTCATCGGTAAACCATATCATAACTAGCCAAAAACCCCAAAAACAGTATCAATGGCAACCAGGCCAAATTCTGGATGGGACTCTTAATCCAAACGGTGCATAGTCTAGTTGGGATCATGTTCCGGGGAGTGCCCCCTTTTTTCGAGAGAGAATTTAGACCCATCAACAGGTCAAAAGAAGTTGGAGAAATTTCTCCAATGAACATTGAATAACTTAGTGGGAATTCCTCTGATGTTCATCAGAGAACTTGCCTCAAAGTCCTCTGAACACAGCTGTAGACTTGAAGAAAAATCCTCTGATGGGAATCGGAGGAGTTAATAAAAATTGTGTGATAGGTAATGTTATCGAAGGTGAAGAGGGGAAATCCTTCAATGTGCATCATAGGAGTTACAGTTAACTCCTCCAATGTACATCTGAGGAGTTAAAACTAACGTTTCGGATTTTCCCAGACTTGTTCAAAAAAAGATTTTTTCAATTTCTTTCTTTTGCTAGTTTTTCTTAAGGTAAGTAGGAATTCCCAAAAAGGCTTGAGGTAAAGAGAGAGAGGATAATGGAGGGATATTTCAAATCATATAAAATAAGGGGCTCCAATTTATCGAAACAGAAATTACAATGGAGTGAAGGAAAATGGAGGGTTGTAGTGCATGTCACAACAGACGGATATGTTGGTATTTATTCCATGGAAGGGTCTACTACACATCACTTTTTCATATGATGTTGATAGCTTCATACATTAGTGAAGTATTATTCTTTGGGGGTAACATGCATGATTCTTTCACTCCCCTACATCAGTCTCCCAAGTCTTAACATGTTGCGTCAACCCCTAGTGGGTCGCGATGCTTCTTCACATGGATCCAAATTCTCGATCTTCGGCATGGAGGATATGCACTAGTCATATATGGACCTAGGGAAACTTTTTGACCTCCCAATTTGGTACTAGGATCAACCTTATCCTTTCACATCTCATTTTTTTACTCGATAGTAGTCAAAGGAACCCAAAGGATGGAATTTCTTATCAGTAAAGCACGTTGGTATTTGGGAAATATTCTTCGTACACCCCACCACTTCTTGGCTACCCAATGCCTCTCATAGGAACACATGTATTAGTGTATATATACCCAGAGCCTAAAACTTTCACTTATAGAATATTTTAAAACTACCCATTCAATGAGATGCTTCTTATGCACTACCCACCACTGCGCAAGTATACCTATTAACATTGTATCAAGGGCACATACTTATTGGAGTAAGGGAATATGTTGCATCTGGACAATGAAATTATCCACTGGGTCCGTTCCATTGAAATGATAGGGCCCAAAGTCATCTTTGCATTTCATATTGGTAATTGATGTGCATCTCCTATTAAATGTTTCATATAGATTATTTTTCCACCTCTCCATAGTGTCATTCTAATTAGTATCATAGGAATTCACACTTATAACACTCATCTCCTAGTCTGCCATGGGATTGATACAATCCTCTCTATTCCCTATGATTTGGTAGATATTTTCAATCATGGAGATTGTTGCATCCTCATTCATACAATCATTGGATATGTATTGGAGAGGGATCAAGACAGGAATCCATTCCAGAGAGAATGAAATGGAAAGGAGAAGTTGGATGAGGAGACTAGGCGAGAGCTTATGAGGAAGAAGCTTTGCTTCAGCTGCAAAGATCCTTGGGTCCCAGGCCACAAGTGCATGGGTAAGGGAGAGATTCATTATATTGAGGTAGCAGCAGACAGTGTGGACAGTGAGGAGGAGCAAGACAATGGATCCACTAGTTCAGAGGAGGAGTCAGCACCAGCAGAGGAGCAGCTTCCCCATAGACCACCGACACTGGCAGGAGCCCATCCTCCAGTAGTCCCACAACCGCCAGAGCAAGCTAACAGGAAGAAACCAACAAAGGGAGGATTCATAGAGACCCTTTCTGGTGTTCCTAGGTATCATACCCTCCGTATCAGAGGGATTATTCAGGGGCATTGGGAAATCGCCCTAATAGATGGTGGGGCCACCCACAACTTCACCGATGCTTCACTAGTATTGAGACGGGCACTTCAGACAGAGGAGTTTGAGGGGTTTGATGTTGTGGTAGCAGATGGCCACACAGTGGAGTATCTAGAAAGAATTCCAAACTTAGAGATGAAGTTAGGCAACTACACCATGAGAGACACATTTTATGTGGTTGACCTATCGGACACAGATGTGGTGTTAGGAGTTCAGTGGATGATTACCTTGGGAAAAATAAATACCAACTACCAAACCTTGGAAATGGGATTCAGAGATCAGGATGGGAAGAAGGTTGTTCTAAGAGGTATGTCGACAGGAGCACCGAGGACA
>ML776760.1:616471-635612 GCA_009831015.1 Picea engelmannii | reverse complement strand
ACCTCATATGCAATTTCTACGCATTAAAATGAACTAAGTCTATGACAGCATAAAACTAAATCTATTGACAGAATAAGGCAGCGACTTGCATCGGTTTGGCGGGCCCAACCAAATGACACAAACGTTGTTAGTAATAACCAGAGTCGACTAGATCATTCTATGCAAACATGGTGTAACTTCACGCTTCATTAATCGCATAAGAAAAATACTCAGGTCGTATGACAGTCGGGTAACATAACGTAACAGTAGTTTTTATTCAAAAAAACATAGGTTCATGGCATAGCATAGTCCAACATAATCTAACCCATTCTCAGGAGTGATCCCGGGTTTATATAAATCCTTCTGTTCATAACAGTCGAAAACAAAGATGCATCAAAACACACGGATCCCCGATCCGAGAATAGTCTTGGAATCAAGTTTTAAAACGTATTTCACATCTTCGTGACACGTAGTGTCACGAAGTGTGAACGATGAAGAATAATCGATCCAGTTTTATCATTATGCCTTCAAGCACCCTGTGGCGATGACTCCAGTTGTCATGCGAATCTCTCTATCTCCCATTCGAACCATAACGCACACCATAACGCACAGATCTCGAGCAGCTCCATTGGTACCTCCACGGATACGAGTTGGTACCTGGTACCGGCATCCTGTTCCAAAAATAGAAGTGGTACCTAACCCAAGCGATATTAGTTCCAATACCAATTTAAAGCATTAAAGTGCATAAAAATAGCTTGAAATGAAAAGATACCTTAGGTAACCCCTTTGAATGGTCGGGAGATGTCAGTTATGTCCAAACAAGGCCAAAAGGGTGGTACTGGTATATAAATGGAGGTCTGTGGCATATAATGTGGGCAAAAACATGATCAAAACCGGGGACCAACAATATTCATTTGTGCAACTCTTTAGCATAGTACTCTCTCCCACACTTCCTCTTGGTGTGGTCTCCTTTCTATTCATTCTGGGTTTGACCCCTCATCTCACACCCCTTGTTATCTTCTTTGTGCTCCTATGTTCTTCCTTACTTCTTAATTCAACTCTTCTTGTGTATCTTTCATCTCTTTCTCTTATATGATCCTTTGGGTCCATTATTTCCCTCACCTCATCTTAACATCTTATGGATCGTATTAGTGGATTCATCTCCTCTCTCTCCTTTCCCTCTTCTTTTCATCCCCCCTATCACTAGGGGATTCTACTCAACCATCCTATCGAGATCCATGTGCATTAAACCTTTCTTCATGAACAACATATTGATCCATAGTGAGATTTCTTCCAACAATTTTTTTTGAGGACCTTCAACAAACTTTCTTTTAGCCTCGTTAAAAGAATCATTGTATTCTACAAAAAACTCAATAATGTATCCTTCCTTCACCCGAGCAAACCAGAAGTCGATTACTCAAGCCCAGTAATTGTCCAAATCCTTTAGCCTATCATCAATAGCTTGGTCCCAGACCAATGGTTCTTGGGGTCTCAAAGTAGTAATAGTAGAATTCTACCTCTTCAACCATTCACACAGTGAACATGGAAACTCAACAAAGAAAATATCATGCAGATCAGTGTAGATATACCTCTCCTTCAGACACTTCACATTGGTGATCAATCTCTGAGTCTCTCATTGAGAAAAATGATATTATTTTGCAGTCAAATAGTCTTATATTTCCTCCTGAGATGAATAACACCTCATTATTTTCCTTCATCATGCAATACAAAACCTTCAGGTCTCAGTAATGGAACCATTTGTTGGCTCGCTTGTGCACATCCTTATGAACATTGGGGGGTTGATGACCCAGGGTTCATCTAGAGTTTACCAACAAAATCCCAAGGAATCATCATATCAATCCTTAGTCAAAGATTGAAGAAGGTCTCACCCGAGACTCCATGAGATTCAAAGAGACCATCTAGTCTTATGTCGGTAATGAAGGGTTAAGGTACACAGGGAAACCACTTGAGATGATATTCATGCATTCCATTATAATTCATTAAGATATTAACATCATGAAACAATACTTCATCCATTGAATACATAATCAATACAATAAATGACATGAATGACAACAGCTTATACTATTTTCATTCAAATAGTGGCATACATGGACCAAGAGACTCATATTTCATCGGGAACAGTGCCTTGCACTCTCATAGATTCTCCCAGTAATGCATTACAAGGTGCCATGTTATTTCTATAAGACTCTACCCATTGTACTGCACATAATCTATTACATAATTCTTATAAAATTTGTCTTAGCCACATACAAAACTAGATTCACAATACTGCTCATGCAAAACTATCCAAACTCATTTCTTTCCTCTTCTATGTTGCAGACCTTAGACTCTCTGAATTCCGGACCAAGAGAAAGATTAATTCTGTCTTCATTGATCCTTTTTCTTTCCTTCTCTTCTATAACACTATGTCACTTTCACCTCTTCTCCACTTGCCCTGTTGAATGTCAATCCCACACACTTCTGCCACCTGGATGCATCTTGTGTAGTATCTTTGGAGTCATGGTAGTCTTACTTAACTTTCCAGCTCATCCCTTAACTTCTCCACAATATCTCGTGTTTCTTGAGTTAATCATTCAGGAATATTCCTGAAGATTTTCTTGACTCTAGTGTGCATGCAGTATCTTCTTAATTCTTGATGCACAAAGTGAAACTCTAACTAGTGCATGCACCTTATTTCATTTGTCGCATAGTTGTTAGTGTTCACGAAAAACTAGAGTGCGTGCACAATTATTTTTTTGCACGCATGCAATATTTGTCCCAAAACTTTAGGTTCCAACAGCCTGTTGAGCACTCAACACACCCTAAAAAAGCCTATGTCAATTTTTTACTTTTTTGGGTACCACTTGATCTTTGAACTGTCTGATTTGACTTCATTTTGAGAAATGTTTTTGTCTTTTCTTATTATCATGACTCTCATCAGCTATTCAGGTTTGTGTGAACTTATAAAACCCCATGAATTAAAAGGCCTTAACACCTGAATAAAGAATCAACAGCCAAAACACTTCACCCGACATGCTCAGATACGACATCGGAAGGAATTCAAAGAAGGAAAAGAACCACTCAGGAAACCTTAGTCACCAAGTGTCATCTTCATCATTATCGACAAAAGGAATTTTTTTTTTGCAACAAGTCTTGCATAAGGATATCGCCGATAGTTGATTCCCCCTCGACATCAGTAAAAGACGAGGGGAATAGATGTTAACAAAGAAAGAAAATATATTGTCGATAGTCAATGCCCAATGCACTTATCAGAATCAGGGAAATCCTAAAAGGATCGCAACAAAAATTCTAACCACGCTAAATCTATTCCTGATCGCTGATCCCTGATGTGTTTTTGGCATCGGGACTTTTTCGAGGAAGCTAATCCAAAGAAAAACACTTGATAGGCTTATCATCGATCATCGAACCTGAACACTTTTCGGCATTAGCAAGCTAAGGTTTGTTTTAGAATGAATAACTTAAGGAAGGTACCAACTCTGATTAATACACGCGAATTAGGTCACTGGTCTTCAACGCCACGTGTATTTACCATATTGAAGAACCATACGGTATAGTTTTACCCCGAGTCATTCTTGGTTCCCTAAGTCTGAGTCACACCTCTGAGTTAGATTTTCCACGACATCATTGTGCGGTGTGATTGATCACAATCAGAGATTTTGCAGAAAGACATCAACAAAAACGTTCATAGAACATCCCCAATCCCCGATCCACCCACTGAGAAAGAGACACGATGAGACATTTTAGCATTATATACGATCAGATTTTGAGCATTTAAGGGGATAATTAATACCAAATACCACATTAGTTGCTACCCCGTCCACCAATCAAAGCAGTCGTTTAAAATTACCGATAGACCATGTTAGTCTATAACTTTGTTCTTGATTTAGTGAGAATCTATAATCCTAAATCCTCATTGCTTGACTTTTAGACTTTTATCCTTGGTTTGAGATTTTTATGTTTTGCATTTTTCACATTTTGAAATAATTTTCTTAAGTTTTGAAGGTTTAGGATATGAATTAATGAGATTTGTCACATCATTTTATTATTTGAATTTTTAAAATTCAAATTATTGCCAAGTCATGAATGGTGCTACAGGAATAGAGTTATTCATGTAGCACTAAGGTAATTATTTTTTGACATGTGGCAACCATCCAAATATCGTCATGATTTCACAAATCATGGATAAAGGAACTGCATGTGCTCCACGATCTTGCTTGAATCGATGATGTAGTTTAAACCGTTGTATGAATGAGATCACGTTGTACCTGCAAGGACCTGCATCAAATCAAATAATTCCTGATATGATTAAACAATACTTTTATATAACATTCTAATTTATTGGATGATGTGTGCAGATATCTATTTAGGTAAATTGTTATGTAATAATACTCACAGGATTTACTTTCCAGTTTCAAATCACGCAGAGTTTCTCAGAACTGTATCAATCACATGGCATCGAAGAAAAGTAGAAAAATCATCAGGTTGGAACCTGAGGGCACAGAACTTCTTGAATATTACCCACATATGGCACAAAGGTTTAAGGACACTGGTTGGTTCGAGTTTTTCACCACTTTCCAGGGACATGATGAACAGGTTTCCATGATATTCGCATAGAACTTCGACGGTTTCAAATTTGTGATTGCAAATTGTCGATTGGGGGAGAACGGTGGTGGAAAAAGTATCACATGGTCATGGAATTTGTGAACCAATTCCTATTACCAGATAAATAGAACCCAGATTGGAAGAAAGGATTTCCCCACAGCTCGACCAAATAGGAGTGGCATACCATTGTGATTATAACTCATAGGTATATTACATGCGAGGGTAGGTTCTTGCTAGTTTACATCTATCATATCAGGTTATTAATGCACATCAATGGATATTACCCCCTAAATTTACCATATTTTCTACTCAAAAGTCTATCGAAGATGTCCAAAAGGGTACAGTCTCACCCTGCCACAGCCAAAGGCAGTCTGTTCCATCATGTTTTGATAAAGACACTGGTTGTTTCTTCTTTGATTGAAGTACAGAGACCCTGGGATTGGTTAATCCAGTCTCTAAATAATGATCCACAACCAAGCAAGACTAAAAAGGCTAAAGGGAAAAGGGCAGCTACACAGAAACAAAGTATTATAGTTGATGAATTCCCAGTCAAAAAAGAAATATTTGTAGCCAGGGTGACAAGCACCAGCAAAAGAAAAAAGCAAATTCAACAAATCCCTCTTGATACCATTGTAGATGAAAGTCATGAAGAATCCACCACCAGTAGAGGTAAGAGATCAAAACTTGATGAAAAGATCGAAATGTTTCCTAATACAGAGATAAAAACGGAAGAAGATATAGATGAATATTACATTGTAGGCTCAATTAAACCCACAGTCATACATAAACATAAATCAACCAGTAAGAAAGGTGCCACAGGAAAAAAATAGGTGAATAAATCTACAACTGTGTCTAAATACCCTAGGAGAAACTCCACTAGGGTTGCCAACAAATATAGGCTAAAATCTAAAGCTATGTTTGACCCATCTATCAAAAAGGAAAATATTATAGTCATAGAGGACAATTCTAAGGACTCTAAAGTAGGTGTCAAAGAATAGGTAGAAAGACTTACATTGCACAGGAAAGAAAAAGAAAATAAAAACTTGGGGAAAAGAACAAAAAAAGACAAACATGTTGCTCAACATTCCATGGGACCTATAACAAGAGCAACCACCATATTATCAAGAGATGAAGCAATTTTCAAAGGAACAGGTAGAATTTATCAAAACAAAGACTATCATTGTGTAGATTCATACCAGATACCAGATATTCTAGAGGTCATGGACTTAGATAGTTCTAATGATGATCATAGCTCAAGACTAGCTTCTAAATACCAAATTAAACTGAGAGAACCTAAGGCTGCTATAGACCTAAACAAACCTGCACATGTAGAATAATTTCCAAAATTGAAAGTCAAGGTTAGAAGTGATAAAGAGAAGACTAAATAACTCCAGAGATTGGTGAAACAGTTAAAGAAGGAAAAGGCTCAAGTAGAGCAATGGAGCGCCAAACAGTAGGAAAAGATACAGGGTTTCAAGAAGAAGAGAAAGGAGAAAAAAACATTGCTCGAAGAGCTATGAGAGTCTAACTTCAAACTATATTAGCACAACATCGTGCTCACAAGCAAGCTGAAACAGAGGAATACTAAATCTAGTGCTATTATTATATCATGATAGCCTTATGAAGGTCTTTTTGCACAGTTTTGGAAGTTTTTGATATTTACCCAAGGAGTAAAAGATGATCTACTTGTTTTTGACTTGTGAAGTTGGATAATTCGAATGTATAACTCAGTCAAAACCAATTCAAAATTTTGTGGCATCTGATATGTTGTTGTAAAATCAGTTTGGATTAAGTTGTTGAGTTGATTTCTATTTTGGCAATGTAAATGCTCATTTTGAGTTGATCTTCCTAGAAGATAGATACTGATCAAATCCTATTATTAACAGAACACTAGAAAATATGATATGTAGTCATCTTTTGTATAGTTTAAATAGACAGATGAAAGACTCTATGGAGGTCGAAAAGTTGGATATTTAGGGACCTATTTTGAAACTCCTTGTAAGACATTTTTATTCTATGTTGACACTTAATGGAAAAGGCATATTGATGGTCAGACTTTCTCTTCTTTCATGTTCTTTTTATCTTCTTTCTTGAGATCATTTTTCAATTGCGATGCATTGTTTTTTTGGTATTAATTGATACAGTGAAAATTTTGTTGTTATTATCATTATCAAGATTTGTTTTACAAGCTAATGTTCTTGTTTCTTAATTATATTTTGAGATAAGAATTCTATGTGAGTTTAAGAAATTGAAGACCTCATATTCTCTTTCCTTATTTGTCTAATTTATCTATGTGTCTACCCTTTAACCAGTCAATGGGATATCTCTTTCCCTTATTCTGAAATTCATGTTTACCTTGAAACCTTGAACCAGTTTTCAACCACCCTTTTAAAAAATCAAATAATAAAACCCTTAAAATACTATTGCAATAACCTGATGATTCCCTAGCTTTCCCTCTCACAGTCAAGTGAAACTTTAGGGACTAACATGTTTTGGTGTTGTTGTCGGGGATGAAGAAATGAAGATATATTCCCTAGGGAAATGACAAGATTAGATTCAAATCTTGATGGTGAACAAGATTTTGGACATTACCTAAGACTGTGATTTTTCACCTAGCGAATCCTCTGTGGTAATTCTAGCTCCTAAAAGAGAAGGTAAAGGACCTAAAACTCCTCCAACTTCCTCATCATCTACAAAGAGACCAGTAACTCGAAAAAACCCATACCCAAATCCTGTTTCAGCAGTACCAGACCCTGAAAAAATTATTAAGAAAATATAAAGTTTTTCCTGGACAGTCCTCTCTCTCAAAGGGAAAATTGCCTTCAAAAATATCTCAAGGAAAGTCCTATGAAATTATCAAACTCCAATCAGATGAAGAAGTAATTCCTGAAAGTGATATCAAACCTATCATTGAGCCTGCTACAGTTTCCTTTCCTTTAACTATATCAAAATTAAATTTAAATCAATGGAAGCTACTTGTTGAGATCATTGAAGAGGAACATTCAAATATTTTGTCTGTAGCTGAAGCCTTGAGAGATCACAGAAAAGATATTAAAATTGAACCATAAACACTCTCTTCATCATCTCCGTCTCTCTCTTCTAAATAATTTAAACCACACTATTCCTCTTTTGAAAACCCTCTTTTTCTTGGACCATCATCTTACTCTAGTCAAAAAAAGAAACCCATGTTTGTTGAAGATCAAGAATTATTATCAGTATAGCTAAGTTGCTACACACAGGAGACAGTTTCTCTTTCTACATCACCAATATTTCTTACTCCTAAAGCTCAAACACCAAATATAGAAAATATGGTTGTAAACAAAATGGATGCAGTTGTTGCAACTAGATATGCACCTTTAAACCTACCACAAGTTTTGTATTCCTTTCCACCAAATGACTATATGAAGTATTTTCCAAGATTCAATGGAGAAGGAGGAGTTACTGCTCAAGAGCATTTGAATTATTTCTACAGTTTTGTAGACAATTTCAATGTAGAGAATGCAGATGTGTGGATGAGACTATTTGTGCAGAGTTTAGATGGTGAAGCAAGAAAATGGTTCGGGAGATTGCCACCTAATTCAATTGTTGATATTGATACCTTGGATGACACCTTTTTAAGACACTAGGGAGACAATAAAGACTACTTATACTACATTACTGAATTTGGTGCTTTAAAAAGGAAACAAGGTGAATCAATATCTAATTTTACTAAAAGGTTCAATAAAATGTACAGTAAAATTCCATATGAAATTAAGCCTTCAGAAACATCAGCTAAAATAAACTTTGCCAATGCTTTTGATGATGCATTTTCTTTGTTATTAAGAGAAAGAAGGTCTACTACCCTGAGCCTGATGCAGGAATCTGCTATTGAGGTAGAATATAACATACTAGCAGTAGACAAATTGAAGTCCAGGGGTGATAGAGACAGGAAAAAATAGAAAGAAGAGATTCCTTCCTCTTCTCATATAGCATATGATTCTAAGATGGATGAAATGGATAAGATGTTGAAGAATTTGACATCTGAGATGGCTAGGTTGAAAATGGAAAAAAAAACATCCCAGTAGACCTTCATAGGAAGGTGGATACATAAATACAAATCAGTTCAGGAGGTCAAACAATGTACCTCAAATCTTACCGAGAGAAAGGAAGAATCAATAAGATCAAAACGTTTTGCCTCCTTTCCAAAATAATGCATCAGATGAGGTGGAGGAAGAAAATGATACAAAATATGACCCTGCAGTACATCTAAATGATTCAGAATCATCTCCTATTCATTTGACACAACAGGATTATGAAGATGCTTTGATATTAAATCAGTTTGAAGAAGGGGATGTTGATGAGGTCATCCATAAGGAACCTAAAAGGAAGAAATATGATCTCATATCCATATCAAATACACCTAAAGTAGATAAACTTATTTCCACAAAGAAGGCCAGTACTCCAGTTAAAACAGGGATCAGTAAAGACAGTCCTGGGATTCAGATTGATCAACCATTAAAGTAGCCTGAAAAGGTTAGTACTACAGAGTTAAAGGAATCGGAAAAGATTGTTTCTTCTTTCAGCCTAGAACATGAAATTAACAAAATCAAAATTTGTGTACCTCTGAGAGAACTAATGAAAACAAATCATTTTAGGAATACTTTTCTCAAGGCTTTACAACCTCCTGCTCAGGTCACCTTTTCAAATACTATCAACCTTGAAGATTAGAACCCTACTATAACCATTGGACCTCATATTGAAGATAGAACTGATACGTATCCTCCATTTTACATATCACTAAATGTCCATGACAAGATTTTGCATAACTGCTTAATGGATTATGGTGCCTCGCACAATGTCATGCCTAAAGTGGTGATGGATGAATTAGGGTTAGATATTACTAAACCTTACCATGATATATATTCTTTTGACTCCAGGAAAGTCAAATGTCTGGGAGTTATCAAGGACATGGTTGTTACTCTTTCACAACTACCTATGAAGAGTGTGGTATTGGATGTTATTGTGGTTGACATACCTCCAAAATTTGGAATACTTTTGTCAAGATCCTGGGCTAAGAAAGTAGGAGGCACTCTACAGATGGATCTCAGTTATGCTACCATACCTGTTTTTGGTGGATAACATCGAAGATTATACCGGGAAGTACGACTGGATTATTTGGTAAGTGATCATGAAAACCCTAGTAATCATCCTATATATGTTGTAGAATATGATCTTGGTTCCTCTATTTTTCATATTGGTGATCAGATGGAAAAAACATCAGTTAGGAAAGAAACACCTGCAGTTGGAGACAATGCAGAAAATTTTGTTTGGAAAATGTATTTTGATGGGGCCTGTTCTAGAGAAGGTTCTAGTGCTAGGATTTTTTTCATTTCCCCTACCCAAGAGGTCATTCCTATGTCATATAAACTTGAATTTGATACAACCAATAACATCAATGAGTATGAAGCCTTGTTGTTAGGCTTGAAAGATGTTAAAGATATGGGTATAGATAAGCTTTATGTTTTTGGAGATTCAGAACTTATTATCCACCAAATTAAAAACATTTATCAAACCAAGCAGTGAAGGTTAAAAAAATATAGGAATGAAGTGTGGGATTATGTGGATAATTTCTTTTTGGCATTCAACATTACTTTTTTGCACATAAATTTGAATCAACAGGCTGACTCTTTAGCACTTACAGCGAGCAACTTTAAGACTCCAATGTTTCCTAACTTGAAATTTGAGATTGAGGTTAGACACGGACCCTCAATACCAGGCAATATCAAAAATTGTTAGGTCTTTAAACATGATGAGGAGATTCAAATATTCTTAAAGACTATTGAAGAATTTTCCAATATTTCAATAGATCAAGACAATGAAGATGATGATGTAGAGGTATATGCTGCAAATGTTCTTCAATGCAGTGTTGTTGGGCACAAAATTATCGAATTAAAGATAAATCATCTTCCTAAAGGTTTGGTTCCACTTGAGATATTGTTTGATCACAACGATATTTCCAGAAATATTGTTATTCAGACAAAGGAGACTAAGGTAGTGTACTATGATATCAGTTCTAATTCAAATCCCAGGTTGGTTAAAATATCCACAAAACTGTCAGAAAAACAGAGAGATATATATGTTGAATTGATGAAGCAGTATTCAGATGTATTTTCCTGGTCTTATGAATACCTAAAAGTGTTTGATACAGAGATCATACAACACAAAATTCTTCTGAAACCTAGATCAAAACCTTTGAAGCAAAATTCTAGGAAATTTAATCCTTGGTTGTTACCCATAATAGAAAAAGAGCTGAAAAGGTTATTGGATGCCAAAATTATAGTGCCATTGAGATACTCAAAGTGGGTAGCTAATATTGTACTTGTTAGGAAGAAGAGTGGAGAAATAAGACTATGTGTGGACTTCAGGAATTTGAATAGGTTCTCCCTAAAGGACAATTATCCATTACCAAAAATGGATCATATTTTACAGAGAGTAGTAGGGGAAAAGAAGATCTCTATGCTTGATGGATAGTCAAGGTACAATAAAATATCAGTAATGGAGGAGGAAAAAAAGAAAACAACTTTTACCACTCCCTGGGGCACTTTCATGTATGAAAAGATGCCCTTTGGATTGATGAATGCAGGAGCCACTTTTCAGAGGGCTATGGACATTGATTTTATTAGTGAGAAATATAGGTTTGCAGTTATTTACCTTTATGACATCACTGTATTTTCAACATCTGATGAAGAACATTTACAGCACTTGAAGCAGACTTTTGAGAAATGTAGGAGGTACGGTATATCACTTAATCCTAAAAAATCACATTTTGTCATGGAAGAAGGAAAAATTTTGTGACATATTGTTTCACCTGAAGGTATTAAGATAGATCCTGAAAGAGTAAAAGTTATCCAGTAGATAGAAATTCTAAGAAACAAGAAGTCTATCCAGTCCTTCATAGGTAAAATAAATTTTTTAAGGAGGTTTATACCTAATTTTGCAGAGATTATCAAGTACATTACTGGCATGTTGAAAAAGGATGAAGAAATTAAGTGGATACCAGAAGCTAAAGAATCTTTTGAGAAGATTAAGCAGGCTCTTTTTCAGGCCTCTATTCTCATGTGTCCAGATTACTCCAAAGGATTCATGATTTTTTCATTTTCCTCAGAAGACACCATAGTTGTTGTTCTTCTACAAAGAAATGAGCAGCCCATCTCCTTCTTTAGAAAAAATCTCAGAGACTCTGAACTGAAATATGACATAATGGAAAAATAGGCATATTCCCTAGTAAAGGCTTTAAAATATTTCAGGGTATATGTTCTTCAATCTGAGATCATTGTTTATGTTCCATGCAGTGCAGTCAAAGAAATCTTAGTTCATCCTGATTTTGAAGGAAAGAGAGGAAAATGGATAACAAAAATCCTGGAGTACAACCTGACTATAAATCCAACTCAACTGATAAAAGGTCAAGGCCTTGCCAAATTAATGATAGAGTCAAATTGCAAAGCAATTGGGTTGTATCATCTTTCAGGCAAAGCACAGGATTTTTCATTCCAGATTGGAGAAACTAGCTCACAGGTAAACAACAAGTATGTTTCTTCACCATGGTACAAGGATATTATATTTTTTTTTGAATCTTCAATCTCCTCCAGAATTGAATAAATCAAAGTTCATATCATTAAAATTAAAATCAGTAAAGTATTGCATTATTGATCAGATCTTGTTCTAGAAAGATCCTCATGGAATCTTGTTGAGGTGTGTTGATAAAGAAGAGGCTAAACAATTTTTTTGTGATCTACACCATGGTCTTTTTGGAGGTCATCACCATTAAAAAGATACTGCTTTCAATATTCTCAGGGAAGGCTATTACTGTCCAGTTCTATTCTCAAACATTTTTGCTCAGGTCAGGGCATGTGAACCCTATTAGAAGTTTGCAAGAAAGAAGAAACTTATGTCTCTGCCTCTGAAACCTATCATCGCTCATGGACAATTTCAATAGTGGGGCTTGGACTTCATCAAGGAAATCAACCCTTCATATTCTGGACAACATAAGTGGATCCTTACGGCCACATATTACTTTACAAAGTGGATTGAAGCAATTCCAACTCGGAATGCAACAAACAAGGTAATCATGGAATTTCTTGAAGGACATATCTTTTCTAGGTTTGGATGTCCTAAAAAACTAGTTATTGATAATGCTCAATCTTTTAAATCCAACTCCATGATTGATTTATGCAATAATTATAACATCAAATTGGTCCACTCTACTCCTTACTACCCCCAAAGAAATGGGTTAGCAGAGTCCTCCAATAAAAGTCTTTTAAGAATTATCAAAAAACTACTTGCAGAAAATAAAAGGTCATGGGATTCCAAGTTAAAGTTTTCCCTACGGGCTGATCGTATCAGTAACAAGAAATCTATTGGGACCTCTCCTTTCTAGATGGTGTATGGAACAAAATCTATTCTTCCAACTCAATTGGGCTTACCAGATTTAAAAAAAATTCAAGAACAGTTAGAAGAACCCAATGATGTCCAAAGGAGAATTTTTCAAATGATTGAGGTTCAGTAGGCCAGAGAACAGATGAATCAGAAAGTTGTTTCTCACCAGACCAAAGTCAAAGCCACATTTGATAAGGGAACTAAGAAAGATGTTTTTAATGAAGGAGATTTGGTATTAAGGTGGGATGCTAGGAGAAAGGATCAAGAAAAACATGGTAATTTTGACAACTTATGGTATGGTCCTTTCAGAATAGCCAAGGTGATGGATAATAATACCTTTCTCCTACATAATCTATATGACACCGAAACTTTTGGGGGCCCAATGAATGGGAGGTTTTTGAAACACTACTTTCTTTAAAGATTCATCAAAGGTTTTAGCCTGTACAGTAGGTTTTTCTTTCAATAAAGACTCCATATACCCAATGGAATTGTTTTTATACAGTTGTGTTGTGAATAAAGGATGACAGAGCAGGGAAATCAGTGAATCAGAAGTAAGGTAAAGGCATTGGTCTGCAATTCTTGGAGTTTTATCATCAAAACTTCACCCCTAGAAGGAGTCAGTGTTAATATCTAACTTTGCTCTTGATTTAGTGAGAATCTCTAATCCTGAATCCTCCCTGATTATACCTCATTGCTTGATTTTTAGACTTTTATCCTTGGTTTGAGATTGTTATGTTTTTCATTTTTAGAATTTTGAAATAATTTTCTTAAGTTTTGAAGGTTTAGGACATGAATTAATGAGATTTGTCACATCATTTGCTTATTTGAATTTTGAAAATTCAAATTATTGCCAAGTCATGAATGGCGCTACAGGAATAGCACTATTCCTATAGTACTAAGGTAATTATGTTTTGACATGCACCAACCATCCAAATCTCGTCATGATAGCACAAATTGTGGATAAAGGACCTTAATGTGCTCCACTATATTTCTTGAATCGATGATGCAGTTTAAACCATTGTATGAATGAGATCATGTTGTACCTGCAAGGACCTGCATCAAATCAAATCCTTCCTAATATGATTAAACGATATTGTCATCTGACATTCTAATTTATTGTATGATGTGTGTATATATCTATTTAGGGAAATGGTTATGTAATAACAGTCACAGGATTTAGTTTCCAGTTTCAAATCGTGTAGAGTTTCTCAGAACTGTATCAATCACATGGTGCTGAAGAAAAGTGGAAAAATCATCAGGTTGGAACCTAAGGGCACAAAAATGCTTGAAGTTTACCCACATATGGCACAGAGATTTAAGGATGTTGGATGGTTCAAGTTTTTCAACACTTTCCAGGGACATGATGAACATGTGTCCATGATATTCTCATAGAACTTTGACGGTTTCAAAGTTGTGATTGGAAAGTTGTTGATGATGGTGACTGGACAGTCCATTGCCAAAGCTTGCAAATTGTTGATTGGGAGAGAATGGTGGTGGAAAAAGGAGCATGTGGTCATGTAATTCATGAACCAATTCCTGTTACCAGATAAACAGAACCCATATTGGAAGAAAGGAGTTCCCCACAGCTGAATCAGGCAGGAGTGGCATACCGCTCTAATTATAATTCACAGGTATATTACATGCGAGGGTAGGTTCTCGTTGGTTTACATATATCATATCAGGTTATTAATGCACATCAATGGAGATTACCCCCCAAATTTACCATATTTTCTACTCAAAAGTCTATCGAAGATGTCCAAAAGGGTACAGTCTCACCCTACCATAGCCAAAGGCAGTTTGTTCCATCAATTTTTGATAAAGACATTGTTTGTTTCTGCTTAGAGTGAAGTACAGAGACCCTAGAATTGGTTAATACAGTATCTAAATGATGATCCACATACAATCAAGACTAAAAATGATAAAGGGAAAAGGGCATCTACACAGAAACATAGTATCATAGTTGATGAATTCCCAGTCAATGAAGAAATATCTTCAATCAGGGTGACAAGGACCAGAAAAATAAAGAAGTAGACTCAACAAATCCCTGTTGATACCCCTGTAGATAAAAGTCAGGAAGAATCCACCACGAGTAGAGGTAAGAGATCAAAACCTAATGAAAAGATTGAAATGTAGGTAAGAGATCAAAACCTAATGTAGACTCAATTAAACCCGCAGTCAAACATAAACAAAAATCAACCAGTAAGAAAGGTGCCATAGGAAAAAAACAGGGGAATAAATTTTCACCTGTGTCTAAATACCCTAGGAGAAACTCCAATAGGGATGTCAACAAATATAGGTTAAAATCTAAAGCTATGTTTGACCCATCTATAAAAAAGGAAAATTTTATATTCATAGAGGACAATTATGAGGACTCTAAAGCAGGTGTCAAAAAACAGGCAGAAATACATCCATTGCATAGGAAATCAAAAGAAAATAAAAACTCGGGGAAAACAAAAGAAAAAGGCAAACGAGTTGCTCAACATTCCACGGGACCTATAACAAGAGAAACCACCAGATTATCAAGAGTTGAAGCACTTTTCAAAGAAACAGGTAGAATTTCTGAAAGCAAAGACTATCATCCTGTAGATTCAGACCAGATACCAGATATTCCAGAGGCCATGGACATAGATAGTTCTGTTGATGATCATAGCTCAGGACTAACTTCTAGATACCAAATTAAACTGAGAGAACCTAAGGCTGCTATAGACCTAAACAAACCTTCACCTGTAGAAGAATTTCCAGAATTCAAAGTCAAGGTCAGAAGTGATAAAGAGAAGATCAAAGAACTCCAGAGAATGGTGAAATAGTTAAAGAAGGAAAAGACTCAAGTAGAGCAATGGAGCGCCAAACAGGAGGAAAAGATACAGGGTTTCAAGAAGAAGAGAAAGGACAAAAAAACATTTCTCAAAGAGCTACGGGAGTCTAGCTTCAAACTATATTGGCACAACATCGTGCTCACAACCAAGATGAAACAGAGGACTACTAAAGCCAGCGCTATTATTATATCACGATAGCCTTATGAAGGTATTTTTGCATAGTTTTGGAAGTTTTTGATAGTTACCCAAGGAGTAAAAGATGATCTACTTGTTTTTGACTTGTGAAGTTGGATAATTCTAATGTATAACTCAGTCAAAACCAATTCCAAATTTTGTGGGATATGATATGTTGTTGTAAAATCATTTTGGATTTAGTTGTTGAGATGATTTCTATTTTGGAAATGTAAATGCTCACTTTGAGTTGATCTTCCTAGAAGATAGATACTGATCTGATCCTATTATTAACAGAACACTAGTAAATAGAATCTGTAGTCATCTTTTGTATAGTATAAATAGATAGATGAAAGACTTTGTGGAGGTCAAAAAGTTGGATATTCAAGGACCTGTTTTGAAACTCCTTGTAAGAAATTTTTATTCCATGTTGACACTTAATGGAAAAGGCATATTGATGGTCAGACTTTATCTTCTTTCATGTTCTTTTTCTCTTCTTTCTTGAGATCATTTTTCAATTGCAATGCATTGTTTTCTTGGTCTTAACTGATACAGTGAAAAATTTGTTGTTATTATTATTATCAAGCTTTGATTTACAAGCTAATGTTCTTGTTTCTTAATTATATTTTGAGATAAGAATTCTATGTGAGGTTAAAAAATTGAAGACCTCATATTCTCTTTCCTTATTTGTCAAATTTATCTATGTGGCTACCCTTTAACTAGTCAATGGGATATCTCTTGCCCTTATTCTGAGATTCATGTTTACCTTGAAACCTTGAACAAGTTTTCAACCACCCATTTAAAAAAACAAATCACAAAACCTTTAAAATACTATTGTAATGACCTAATGATGTCCTAGCTTTCCCTCTCACAATCAAGTACAACTGTAGGGACTAATAGACCACATCACCCCCACACCTTCGTCGTCAACCCACGATGAATTTAAGTTGTAGAGATTCAGCGACAGATTTTTTTTAATTTCACTCATCACCTGAATTGAATGGTTGATGTGACGCGGTAAGTTCTTCCCTGGTTTAAATTTTCTTGAGCCATTGTAAACAAAATCATTTTGTGCACAAGAAAATTTAGAGCATCCGAAGAAGCAAGACGAGTAATTCGAAGGCTGCATAGATCCCGTGAGTATCAAAATAACCAGGTTTTATCAAGATTCACATGTATGTATCCAAGTCTGTAAGTTTTATATGGCTACAAATTATATGTTTCTCATCCAAATTTGTTCTTTAGACAATATCTAAATTTTTATTTTAGTTGCAGGAATAATGCCTCCAAGAAATCCAACCACCAAACGATTGTTGAGGGCACCGAAGCTAAAAGAACCAGAGGTAGGCGAAGCTTCCTCTCTAGGGGTCACAAAACAATTAGAATACACTCAGAGGCCAGAACCTATCATTAAGACAACAACGAAGATGGTTTTCATCCATCCTTCAGCCTTTGGAGATATAAAGGCGAGCACAGGGTCCAATATAGTGCTCCCACAGTGGGGATAAATATTTAACAAGATCAGTTGGGAGGAATAACCATAATATATCCCACAGAGTGATCTAGATGTAATATTGCTTGATGATGAAGTGTTCCCAAACATATGATGGTCGTACCTTCATATGGTGGCGAGAAGAACCCCTATTTTTTTTTGTATTGAAGTCCTAAAGTGGCTCATAGACCACATAGACACACATAAATGTTTGATCAATGATGATAATGGTCGATGTGTCGGGGTGTTCTTATCGGTGGAAGTTCAAAAATACTACAAGATTAGAGATCTTGAGGAGCAGCTAAACACAGATTTTGTCATGAAGTTATACAAGCGCCATGACACCATCTAGTTGATGGCCTCATGGTGGAGGGAGGACAAGAAGTACACCAACTGGAGCATTTTCTGGTACAGGATGACCAATTTAAGGGAGCCATACATCTATTTGATGGCTCACATCTATCGATTATATGGAGAGAAGGATTGATTCAGATTTTCAAAGGCGTGGATGCCCTTGGCTTACACAGTGGTGATCTCCAAGAGATGTTTCAACTGGGGAGAGATAATTTCTAAACAATTGATCATATGTATACAATAGGCTCAGACATCGAAGGAAGGAGAGACACCATTTTTCTACATGGCTTCATATTTTCTTGATGTCATGTGCGCCAGAAACATCTTCGTTGGCATGAATCTGAGCTGGCATGTCCCAAAGCTCCTGGTCCACATCTATTTCAGTGTGCTATGGGAGAAAAGGTATAAAAGGTCTTACTCCCTCATCTATGATGAATTCATCACATGAATTTATTTCATTCTTTTTAAGAAGGAATGCCAAAGACTATCGGTTGTGGCCAAGAAAATGATTTCCAAGGTAGGCCATTGTTACTTGGACGAGTGCGACACCTACATCAGGGTGTTCGGGGCCACTTGTTATGAGGGAAAAACTCTCTATGGCCAAGGGTAAACCACAACAGACAGGTATGCTTGCAGAAATCAACTCAATTCCAACATATGCTATATAAACTAATGTGCAAGATAAGAAAGAGGCCTACCTTGATCCAACATTTGATGGTGTTCCACCATTGAGCACTTCAACCCAAAGCTTTATACCTGCGATAAGTTCTTAACAAATGAGAAGAGTAAGTATATAGTGAGTATATAAAGGGTTTAGCACATTAGATAGAATAATCCATCAATAAACATTACAAACATGCCCATGGATAATAATCATACATTTGCAATATACCAATATGACGGGAAAGGAGTATTTCTATTAATAATTGATCAGTAGAAGTGACAACATTACAAACTTCCGTGTCAGCATGATTCGAAACCAAGAAACCAAGTTCCTTCCAACTGGGCCTCCACCACTTCAATCCTCCACCAAAGGCAATCTCACAAGAGAGAGACAATGAGGTTCTCTCAACAATAGGGAAAGAGCTTGGGGGCTGAACATTGTGTTCAGACTTGAGGGACAAAGGGATGTAGACTCAATATGAAGTAATTGTTGGATCATGTTGTCATTGATGCCAATGGTTTGATTACTTGGGAGATTGTTGGATCATATGTCATTGATGTAAATGGTTTGGTTTGATTGATGTCATTGGTTGATGTCAAGTAATTGATTGATATGATTCCCTTG
>ML776760.1:560288-605559 GCA_009831015.1 Picea engelmannii | reverse complement strand
AGTCCAAGTAGGATTTTCTGGAGGCTTATTTGGTGTAGAAATTCCCTTTTTGGGTGGCATGTTGACCAAGTATCACTTTCGAACCTTGATTTTGAGGTGGTTCTGCTAGACAATATGTCTTCTGTTGTATATCCAAAGTTTCGTCCCTTCTATGTATGAAAATTTCTTTTATGTATTTCTCTGATATTTCTTCTCTTCAATGCCACAGGTCTGATCAAAATTGGATGTGCCAAGTGGAAATTATGGTAACTTCCCCACAACTTGCTGATTTTTGGCCTTTCCAGGTGATCTCACTTGTATAGAATGCGCCGCACACAATAATTGATATAAAATTCTGAAACTTTCACCCAAGATACTACAGATTGTCCAAGATCCAATTCAACCAGTCCCACTCAATTTGGATACTCTAGCAAGAAGTTACAATTGTTTCACCTGGAACACCTTCTTGAGACTAGTCAATAGGACTAGTCAGATACCATGTCTTACACAAGGTGTATCTACAAATGTATGATGACCCAGAAGCTGAACTTTTTAACACAGATAAAAAACTAATTTCTGTAAATGAACCACGGATTTCAGGGTCTGAAACGTTACAGAAAAAAATTTATAGCGAAAATGCTGCAAAGACTCATTTCAGGATGATTCCAGAACCCTATCTTGTACAGGCTATATATCCAAAATTATAATTCCTCAGGAGCTAAATTTTGAACCCAACGTACCTTGATCTGTCTTCTAAATACCCTCCAAGCCGTTCCTTCTGAAACGTTGTAGAAAAAAAATTATAGCGAAAATTCCACGGTGTCTCAGATGTAGCAGCGAAACCCCAAGACCTTGAGCTCTGATACCATATGTTAAGAACCAAACTTCAATATAGCATAGAAAAACCTCAGGAAAATTACTCAACGCCTTGAAAAAGAGATAATTTCAGATAATAAGCCTCTTTGAGGGGGCAACCTCCTTTTACCCCACTTAAATGTTCAAGTACAAGATGATTCAAAATGAAAATGTCTCCTTGGTATATATAGGAGACTAGGAGGGATAATTACAAATAATGGCCTAAAGCCGACATAATTAAAATAACATTACTAATCTAAATTAAAACTAATGGCCTAAAGATGACATAAATAAAATAGCATTACTAATCTAATATGCCCCAATTAAGGGGTAATGAGCCAATATTAGGGCTTAACAAGACCCAAGGTGCGGACTGAGCACTGTAGTTCTGCATACCATTATAAAAGGCGGAAGGGTCCGTCCCCATGAAATTAGTAGGTATCATGGGGTGGGTAGCAGTGAATGAGGGAGTAAAAGAAACTCCACTGTCCATAATGAGGAAACCCAAAATAGACTTCTAAGGTCAACTAGTAGTCAAAGAGAATACCAAAAATTCCAACAGCCAATATGCATGCAAACGGGCTAAAGTGGTTAAGTGGCCTCCCTCGCTAAAGAAGGTATGTCTCATCCAAGAGGGACCCGAGACTCCCCGCTAAAGTTTGGAGGTAAAAAAATCAGTTATAGGGGCCCTCGTGGGCTTAACAATCAGTCGGTAAGATCCCCCCGGAGAGGTAATCCTCCATAAAGGTTGTGTGTTGTCCGATCCCTATCTGAACCAGGGTACAAGAAGAATAACCCCTGCAAGTAACCTATGAGATACCTAAGTCAAGAAACTAATAAACAATTGTATAACCGATGCACAGGCGAGCAGTCGTCTGTCTGGATCACCGTATGGGCAGGGTAGCAAAGCCTGAAACCTTGAAAGCACCGCCTCTCACAGAGGTATGGGTACTAGCAAGATCCCCAAATATGAATAAATCCACAAAAATATCTCTGACGCTAGGTGAGTATCCAGGGGTTATCCCTTCAACTAACTTCGCATGACCTCATGGTTAACTCCGGTGTGAGCTGAGCCTCCTGATATTACCAATTATGCAATGGACTTCTCAACTCCTTGTCTCAGACACATATGTTGATTTAATTGCCTTGGATAAGTTTACTCACAAAATCCTATTCCAAGGTACTAAATCCTAAACTAGTTTGTGCACCCTAAAAATAAAATTGTGACTAATAAATTTCAGTTTAAAGCATAAATTTTATTGGTCATGATTACTCAAAAAGGTATGGAAGCGAAACTCATGATGTTATGACTCTGCAAGGAAATTAATATGAATATAATGCAAGGTCTATATTTAACTTTTCAATGAATGATATGTTAATAAAAGAAGTGCAATTTTCAATTTCAACTCTGCAATTCAGAAGTAAAATGCAATCTTTCACTAAACGAACTAAGCTAATGATAAAGGCTCAAAGACAAAAATGTTAACCAATGTAAAAATTCCTATTTTTTTTGTATTTTCAATATATTAAAGAGAAAATGCATGGATTGTAAAGCAACCTGATATATAAGTTCTACTATGTATAAATGAAATAACTCAAGAAGAATACCAAGTAGCCAAGAAAACAACCCAGGGTTCAAGGACAACAAGGATGAAAAACAAAGAGAAAGACTATGCCCAAAAATTCAACTCCCAACAGGTTTCTTATCAACCTAGAGAAACTTGACAGGCACTACAGAGGTCTAAGAAGGCTCAGCAATCCTCAAAACTCACCCAGAAATCACTAAACCAAGAAAACAATCAAAGGGAAGTGGTATACGCGACTGTTCAGGAGAACATGGCATATATAAGCATCCTACAGTAAGACATCAAGCGTGTATACATGACTTTCTGGGAAAAAGGAGAGTATATTCTTTAAAACAAGGCCAGGAAAAGGCAAGAAAGATGAAAACTCGGACCCAGAGTGAACAGAATCTGTCAAGTAGTGATACGACAAGAAACATAAAGGAAACATAGCAATGCAGGAAGAAAAAGTACTTCAACCCTTAGAAGGAAGATCTCTCCCCAGTGGAGTCGCCATTTTTTTTACGAGGGAAAAACTCTCTATGGCCAAGGGTAAACCACAACAGATAGATATGACTGCAGAAATCAACTCAATTCCAACATATGCTATATAAACTAATGTGAAAGATAAGAAAGAGGCCTACCTTGATCCAACGTTTGATGGTGTTCCACCGTTGAGCACTTCGACCCAAATCCTTATACCTATGATAAGTTCTTAACAAATGAGCAGAGCAAGTATATAGTGATGATATAAAGGGATTAGCACATTAGATAGCATAATCCATCAATAAACATTACTAACATGCCCATGGATAATAATCATACATTTGCAATATACCAATAGGATGGGAAAGTAGTATTTCTATTAATAATTGATCAGTAGAAGTGACAACATTATAGACTTCTGTGTCGGTAGGGTTCGAAACCAAGAAACCAAGTTCCTTCCAACTGGGTCTCCACCACTTCAATCCTCCACCAAAGGTAATCTCATAAGAGAGAGTCAATGAGGTTCTCTCAACAATAGGGAAAGAGCTTGGGGGTTGAACACTGTGTTCAGACTTGAGGGACAAAGGGATGCAGACTCAATATGAAGTAATTTCTCCATAGTAACTTTTCTCTCAAAGTTGAATGCTTTCTCCTCCTTTTCCATAGCTCGAAATTGTGCTTTTACAGCCTTTAGAATGCAACTGAAGAGCCGATTCAGAGCGTTTTCAGTATGTGGAAGGCCAAGGATCAGAGATTTGTTGTCATGACATGGAAACCTGACTTCATTTTGTATTTTCTGTCACAAATCCCGATGTACACGAGTTGTAGTGGAGCAGCCAGTCTATACGCATATTTCATAACTAATAGGGAGCATATATGTGGAAAAATGTATATTTTTGGCTCTGGATTCATCAAAAATGGATGACAAGTCTACATAGGGAAATGGAAAAAGGCCCTCTGTGCAAGATAGAAATAGTGAGGCAAATCTTGCTATAACACCACCAGAGCACCACATCTCTTACCAGCTTGTAGTAGGATAAATATGCTATCAAACCATCTTGCAAGTCTACAAAGACACCCTGGTCAAGGACAAGAAGTGAGCGCTCATTCCCTATGGTTACTATGTAGGTTTCTACTTGGTTAAAGATACAACTCAAGCCAAACAATAAGGGTTGATCCAGCTTGAGTTCAGGTTCTAGACAGGTCGATTCTGCAAGCATGATCCAAAGGGACTAGTCTTGCAACATGCTTCATAAGTATAGTCCTACTGGTCATACGCCCACGATAAATTTGAAGATGAAATCTTCATGGAAAATGCCCAGGACTTGGAAAAGGTGGTAGCAACGATGGTCGACCCCATAATGAGAAGGTTCGAGGCCATGATCCTATATTAACAGGCGATGACCACAGAAAAATTGGCTCAAGAGGCCCTCAAAGCTAGGGAATTAATCAGAGATGCAGAAGCAACACAGGTTCCCCTGGTGGCTTCGGTGCAGGATATAGGATTTCCTATGACCCAAGATGCATGGATGACGGGATTTCTCATGATAGAACAGGCACAACGAGTAATTGATCAACTATAATATGACCTGGACATCGTAGGAATGACAGGGACCCTGCTGACAACCTAGATGAAATTTGGGTAGGTCCAAGCGGCCCTGAGCTAATAGAAATTGATGAAATCATCAGGTTAGATAACCCTAAATTTACAACGCCACGGGCTATATCCCCGGGGGACATTTCAGCTCAACCGAAGATAGTAAGAACATCAGGGAGATTAAGTGCACCAAAACCCCTCTGTGAATTGATAAACATCTATTATGATGAAGAAAGTATGGAGGTATCCTTGGTGACTCTTGTGCAGATCCCAGAGGAAAAAGAGCCCAAGAAAGCATCTTCCCCAGCTCCTGACGCTCAAATTTGGAGCCTTTCATAGAATGACCAGGAGATCGAAAGTGTCTTAGACATTGAAGAACTCTATGTACCGGAAACTAAAAAGGATAGTCTAATGGATGAGCCAGGGTTGGGAAAACAAAAATAAGCTCCACAACAGGAAACCGGCATCTCAACGGTCGATTATCAAGTAAGTATTGAGCCTACCCCCTATGCTTCAATTTCAACTGGTACTCAACCTCTCGATGAGAAATAAACAAAATTCGGTCCTTCAGAACACATGGAGGAGGTTCAAGAACCCAGTATTGAACAAATATACACCATCGAGAGCCTGGGAAATATGCTCACCTAGGGAGATCAACAAATCCCCGAACTCATGGATGAATTTGTTGATATACATGCTATCTCCTATGATCGGAAAAGGAAATCTATCGTGAGGAGAACCACCAAGAAGAGGAGGATTTCTCTAGATCACTCCATCCTCATCACCACAGAGGAAAAACTAATCAACACGAAGCATGCCAATACATATGAACTTATCAGCGCAGGGATGGCAATCATAGATTCCACCCTGGACATAGAAAAAATGGATGAAGAGGAGCTGGAAACTGATCTAAAAGAATTGGAACATCTACGCCACTTGGAGAAATATTACCAGGACACCACACAGGCCGCGGTGTTCCTGAGAAGTGAATTCCAGGAGGCCTACAATAAATTTACAGATGAAAGGAACCTATTCATTGCAAGGATAGTCGAGCTTCAATAAGACACCCTCATGGCACTGGAGATGTGCAAGGATATGGAAAGGTGGTACAAGAAATCACACCAAGCCATGGAAGAGATCGACTATATCAGCGCAGTTCAATAAGGCCAAGATACCGAAGAGCACGACATCTGAGTGCTAAGGGAAAGCAGCATCGAACGCATAAATAAATTGATCGAATATTGGGTAAAAATGGCTCAAGAATCTCATCGAGAAATCAAAGAGAAATGGGTCGAGTGAAAAAATATATGGACCAATATCAACCGAGCAATGAGAGACATCGACCTCCCTGAATTCGGCACACTCGATGACTTTGTCAACTTGCACAACATAGTCAAATCACATACCGAACAAGAATCATCATGGGCTGTAGAGATAGAAAAGGTGCCAGACATGGCACCAGGACAAGTGTAATAGTTCATGGAACACCTGATCAAAGATCGATCCATGTTGCAGCAGTTCATGGAACACCCGATCAAATATCGAGCCATGTTGCAATAATTAAGTGCCAGAATAGTCAAGTATCAGGCAAGGGAATTAGAGATAAGAGATATCCTCTCGGCCCTAATGGAACAACATAGATTCATGTATGCTAACACATGAGAGGATATCTTCGTTAAATGGTCCGAGTACGAGAAGAATCATCCACTCAAGTGATATCATGTGATGACTCTTAGAAAGATTGAGAGATGAAAGCACCATGTGGCGAGTTCTTTATTTACTTAGTTTCACTTTTAGTAGTTATTTTAGTTAATAATATGTTATAAATAGGAGGATCGACATGTTAGCAAGGGTCGATGGTTGTTGCAAAGACTCTCATTTTTGGATTTGTAAAGAACTATTTTGGAGCTGCCTTAATTGAGAAGTCTTGTTTAGGACCAGAGACAAAGTTTGTGTTTTATCAAAAGTGTGTGTGATTGGATCTGAAGAAGAATTATTTCTGATTTATATCTCATGAATGGATATTGTAATGAGTAAGAACTTCTGGAACTATTGATAAGTTATCTGATTCAATATCTTTACAGTTCTTGTATTTAATGATGAAAATTAAGTTGTTGTGTTAATATGTAATTGATGATTAGAGTTAAGGAAACTATTTGTCTTGCCATTGTTTATTGCATGTATTTTTTTCTTCTGATAAATTGTATATTGGTCAATAATTGGAACACCAACAAGTTAATGTATTAGTACTAGGTTTGTGGTAGAGAATCATTGTCTACATGCTAGAGTGAAAGGTTATCCCAAGCTCAGCCTTCTCCAATAGTTAAGTTTTCCCACTTTGTTACCTAGTTGGTTTATACTGGCTTTTATCTTGTATTGGTCCCACCTATAAGAGAAAACATAAAAAAGAGAACATATGAACTGAAGGAGAAGCTTTCACTAGAAAACATAAAGCCCATCGATTATTTGGTCAGATCGCAAGATCTGGAAAACCATTCCACTATTAATTGCTACAGAATCTAATTGGGCCTCGGTGGCGGGTTTGGTTCCTGCTATTGAGTTAAATGGATTTAGGACACCTCAACAGAATTGGCGCTATAAGGAGGGCCTGATAATGAATGGATGACAATATTTTTAACATAATATTTCATATAGCCTATAGATTCAAAAAATCCCACATGCATGGCTAGTCATACCCAAGATAGCCCACACACATCGAGTACTCCTGAAACAAGTAACTCACCCCAGCACGAGGAAGAACATATGTTCCATGATATACATTATTCTCTTCCTCATGAGGAATTGAACCAATTCAGAAGAATCACAAGAGCTTATGCTTGACAGATCGATGTGCTTCTGTTATCTCTGTTACTTCCTCGAAGAAAACAAGTAAGAAGACCGGTGGTCGACACCCCCGACCAGTTTTTTGTGCACACAATAGAAGACCTAATATATTTCACCCTCACCAAAATTGAACATACTCTTAATCTAATCCCTGAAACACCATCTGGCCACTGCTCCGAGCCTGACGATTTTTCCGACGAGGAAGGGTTTAACTCGGAACGCTCAATTTTGGGATCGAACGACATGGAAGATAACAACGATCATAATTAATAAATGGGAAACCCACCTCATAATAATAAACCATGGTTGGCCAGAGATGCTTTGGCCATCTGTGGATGAGTACATAACCTTCCTCGACATCCAAAAAAGTTACTCCCTAAATTTGACCCTGAAACCTCAGGATTTCCTTAAGACCATATCAAAAAATTCATATTAGATATCAGACTGATGAATGTCCAACATGAAGACATAGTATTTAGGCTATTTCTCTACACTTTCAAGAATTCGGCCTCCACGTGGTATTTTAACTTACATATAGGATCCATAACTAGTTGGACGAAGTTTTAAAAGGATTTTCTAGACAAATTTGCAGAAGAAACCACTACAGGAGATTTGATGGCCGAGGTGTTCTCCGCCACCATGATTTCAAAGGAGAAGGTTAAATACTTCAAAAAATGATTTACCACTATCTTAAACAAATTCCAACCCGAAGCTAAACCCACTCAGGAGTTTCAAATCAAAGTATATGTTAACGCTCTCCCAACTTATAATTCCATGTTTTTGAAGAGGGTTGTCAAAGCAACCTTAGATAAGAATTTTGAAGAAGCCAAAATGATAGATTTCTGAATGAAAGGATGCAAAGAAGGCTAGGTTTCATTAGTTAAAAAATAAGTTCAACCTCCTCCCAGGAGAGGACTATTGTTTAATAGACCCCCAGGAAAACAAACAGAACAAGGTCCCAAAAAGGGAAGTGGGGACATAGAATACCTGCAACGCATGGTCAAGAATTTGTCAAATGAAATCATAGACATGAAGAGAAGTGCAAGGGAAAGGAACCAACGCCAGAGGCCCTATAAACCCTTTTTTAAAATAAATCTTCCTTTCAAAGTGATTGAACCTCCCCCATCCAACTTAAACATCGATCTAGGAAATGTAGTTTTTGACTCTTTATGTACTTATCACCATGATAAACACTCTGAAAGAGATTTCCCACAATGGGTGTATGCCATGAATTTGATGACCAACTGGTTTCTAGATGAATTTTCCTGAACCGAACAATCAAGCGGCTCAGTTATGAATATTGTTGATTAGGAAGAAGTTGATCCACCAAAAGAAACAACCATGTTGATATGGGACCCTAACCTACCTATGCCTTCCGATGACCTATTTGAGGTTCAAGAACCACCCATAGAAGTCTTGGTTGTGCAAACACGAAGTAGGGGTCAACCTGTCTCAAATGACCTTACTATGACCCAAAATTCAAGAGGAAAACCAGCTCCCAATCACCTGAAAGCACCTTTTTATCCCCGAAGAAATCTTATAAACATTCATACACGAGAATTGCCCAAGCTACACTACAACATAGTATAAGACTTGAAAAAGTTGAAGGAAAATATATCGGTCATGGACATGTGTAGAATCCCTTAGCAAAAGGACTTTTTGTTACAAGCATTGAAAGCGATAGAAAATCCTATAAAAATTATTGACCAAGGAGGAAATATAACTCCCACATATCTAAGAAATAAACCAACTGTGAATGCCTGCTCTTAGGATAAGAAGGGGAAACCTTTTGTCTCACTATTCCTTTTGACGTTTTAAGTCTTCAACAGAAACCTCCATAATTGTTTGGTTGACTCAGGAGCATCCTCCAATGTTATTCCATTGTCAAAGCAACCTTAGCTAAGAACCCAGGTGAATGTCATGGGATAACTCAAATATGTAATGATCAGAATAGAGACACACCCTAAGTTTTTGAAAATAATTGACATCATTGTAGTAGATATCCCAAAAGCTTATGGATTGTTATTAAGTCGAGATTGGTCTGAGAAGTTAAAAAGATACTTTAGTATAGAATGGGATCACCTTTGGGTGCCATTAAAGGGGCACATGAATATGATCAGGATCGATAGGGAAAGATATCTAAAACATATTGTCACTGACTTAGAAACCCTTAATGAACCCTCATCGGCAGATTTCCCTGTGTTAGGCAATTATTCATGTGACTCTGATTTTGAGAAATTTTCCCCCCTCTCATCTGATGTCCCTCTTACTCAAAACTCCAAAATTATTTTTCAAGAGAAATTGTTGATGGCGGCAGAGGAAACCCTCTTTTGTCAAGAACTTGCGTTAGAAATCATGGAACAAACAGGAGGAGAGGAAGCCGATAGGTTTTTCCCACAAGTTTGGACCTTATACTTTGATGGATCTAAATCGCAAGAAGGGTCAGGGGCAGGGTGCATCCTCATTGATCCAAAGGGTAAACAAAATTTCATGTCATGTAGACTAGAGTTCGAATGCACAAACAATATCGTCGAGTATGAAGCTCTAGTTCAAGGGCGAAAGAAATCCATGGACTTAAACGTTAAATAATTGAAGGTTTTCAGAGATTCTGAAATCATCGTTAGGAAAGTAAGGAACACTATACATTGCAACTCTCCACACCTAAGGAATTACCAATAGGAAGTGCACAGGCTAATAGAGCATTTTGAAGCCTTCAACATTACAATGATCCCCAAAACAAAGAACACTCTTGTTGATTCTCTGGCCACCGTTGCCTCAAGGCTATCACCTCTAGAAGATTATGAAGCCTCTCGGTTCATTGTGGAGCTACTCTACAAACCGTCGGTGCCCAACAATATTTCTAATTGGAAGGTATTTTAAGGAGATGAACAGATCATAAACGTTTTGACCAATCAGAATAATTTTAAAGACTTGGCTATTGATGATGAAGTATTCCTGGAACAATCAGTAGAAAATGATCCTCAGATAGATCAACCGACTAACAAACCAAGGTCTCACACGATACCGAAGGGAATAGCCAATTTAGAAAACATGTTTGACCTAAGGGAAAGATTTAAGGGATTAAAGAATGTGAAGATGGGGAATTCTTGTCCCATGCATGAAACTATAAATTAGGAACCCCAGAAAACCCCAAAAATATAAATCTCGGCAAGACAATATCTAAAGAGGAAAGGAAGGCCTATCTCAAACTTTTCAAACATTATCAATATGTTTTTGCATGGTCCTACCGAGATCTGAAAACTTATGATACTTGTACCATTCAACACACTATCTCGTTAAATCCTGAAGTAAAACCCTTCCAACAGAAGCTCCGGAAATACCACCCATCCTTGGAGCCGGTCATGTGTCAAGAGTTAAATAAACTGCTAGATGCCAAGATAATTTTCCAATTTAGACACTATGCATGGGTAGAAAATTTGGTTCTTGTGAGGAAAAATTGTGGAGATCCGCCTATGCGTAGATTTCAAAAACCTCAACGGAGCTTCAGAAAAGGAAAACTAACCAGTCCCACCAATGGAGAAACTCCTACAGACTGTGTCTGGCTCTGAGATTTTCTCCCTGCTGGATGGTTTCTTAGGTTACAACCAAGTTCTAGTTTCATAGGAAGACCGTTTGAAAACCACCTTCCAAACCAAGTTGGGAACCTTCGCTTATAAATGCATGCCCTTTGGGTTAATCAATGCAAGAGAGACCTTCTAAAGGGACATGGATGTATCATTTTAGGGACTAATCAAAAAGTGTGTAGTAGTCTATTTAGACGACGTGAATTTGTATTCGAAGAACAGACAAGATCACATCCAACACTTAACCCAAATTTTCGAAAGGTGTAGGAAGTACGGTATCTCCTTAAACCCTAAGAAGACTATATTTGGTGTCGAGGAAGGTAAATTGTTAGGTCATATTATATCCCAAGAAGGGATTCACATAGACCTAGAAAGGATTAAGGATATAGCTCAGCTTCCATTACCTCACAATAAAAAGGCTATGTAGTCGTTCTTCGGGAAAATCAATTTTGTGAGGAAATTTGCCCCCGATTTCGCTGAAACTATCAAACCCTTACAAAAAATGATTCGTAAATATGTTGAATTTAAGTGGGATGATGAAAGAAAGAGGGCTTTCATCAATATTAAGATTTCAATATCTCAAGATCCAGTGTTACGAAGTCCCGATTTCAGCAAATATTTATTTCTCTACACTTTTGCCTCCAACCAATCACTAGCTGCAGTACTGACTCATAAGGATGATGACAGCAATGAGGCCCCGATATCATTCATGAGCATTAATATCCAAGGGGTCAAGGGGTTGAACTAAATTACCCTGCTATAGCTAAGCATGATTATGCAGTATACAAGGCAATAAAACACTTCAAATCTTACATCCTTAAGAACCATACCAAATTCATTGTGCCTCACCTTGAAGTCTGATCCCTATTCACTCAACAAAAGATGGGAGAAAGAAGAGGAAACTGGATGGCAGTAGTCCAAGAATTTGATCTAGATATAAAACCTACTAAACTGGTTAAAGGATAAGGGTTATGCAAACTGGCAGCTAAATCCCAAGACCAAGTAAATGAAGACCATGGATGGGAGAATGAATTGGAATTTTTGTGTGGTGAAGCTTCATACGTCTCCCCAGGGCATGAATATTGGTATGAGAAACTGAATTATCTCATACATCATGGGACTTTCCCAGAAAACGTAAACCCTAGGGAAAGGAGAGCCCTCAGGTTAACATCCTCACAATATCGCCTCATAAATTTGGTGCTCTTCTGTGTTAATTATGATGGGGTACTTTTACGATGTCTTGAATGTGAAGATGCAAACAAAGTTTTGAAGGAGATCCATGATGGTCCTTTTGGTGGACATTTCACAGGAAATTCCACTACTCATAAAATACTGAGAGTTGGCTATTATTGGCCTACTCTATTTAAGGACGCTCACACATATGCTAGAAACTATAAAACTTGTCAAATAAGCGTAGGGAGGGAGAAGAGAGCAGTTGTCCCACTCCAACCGGTGGTTGTTTCAAGGCCATTTGAACAATGGGGTTTAGATATCATAGGAGAAATTTCACCAAGTTCTTCAAAACAACATAGATACATACTAATCGCCACAGATTATTTCACAAAATGGGCAGAGGCCATCCCTCTGACCCATGTAAACGAAAAGTTGGTGATCCAATTCATAGAACAACAGCTGATCACAAGGTTCAGTGTGCCTTTTGTCCTTGTTTTTGATAATGCATATTACTTTTATTCCACCTTATTAATGGAGTTTTCTCTAGACAAAGGAATCATAATCATATATTTTGCAAACTACTATCCATAGGGGAACGGTGTGGCAGAATCAACTAATATGAACCTAGTGAGGATATTGAAGAAAACAGTTGTAGACAACCAGAGGAATTGGCATAGTTCACATCATAATTCTTTATGGGCCAATAGAGTTACACCCAAGGAAGTTATATGGAATTCCCCATACTTTATGTTATACGGACAGGAAGTCATTCTCCCAAACGGGCTATATCCTCCATCTCTTCAACTTGCTCAGGATTTGAGAGGACAACCCTCATCAGTCATACAACAAAGAATTGATACCCTACTCATGCTGGAAGAAGAAAGGGAGAAATAAAAATCAAAATTCATAGCTCATGAGCAGATAGTTAAAAGGTGGTTTGATAAGCAGAAGGCTAAAGAGACGAATTTTGAAGTGGGAGACTTAGTCCTAAAATGGGACAGAGCAAATGAGCCTAAAGGAAAACATTCTAAGTTTCAGAATCTATGGCTCAGACCATTCCAGGTGGCCGAGAAGATTGGGGTAGGCACGTATCGGCTACAAAATATGAGGGGGAACCTGATGCCCTCCCGGTGAATGGCCAAGCCCTAAAACAATATTTCCATTAAAAAAAAAAAAATGTGTTTATGTTTTCACGATGTTTGTTTTAGATAGGTCGATTATGGAATGCATTTTTTTTCTTTTTCTATTGTACTTCTACGCTTTTTAAGATTGTGTTTAGAAAGACAATGGTTGACCTTAATTCATGCGATATAACGAAAGTTGTTCCTAACTCATCACTCACATACAACATGAGAAGCGCTAGGGGACCTATGGTTGTTTTAAAGGGTCCTCTACCTAACCTGCGTAGATGAACAACCTTGGAAAAGTGATGAAGTGTATGTTGGGTGGTCTGGTAAAACCTTGAGGGAAAGATGGTAATATGGAAAGGACTACATGTACCTCAGAGACAGAGCTAGCAAAGTTTCACCTTAACCATCTCATTTTGAAAATAACAAACGTCCTCCTCTCCCACTCACTGAGGGCATTCTGCCGAAATAAAATCAACTATATCAAATGAGTGCACAGTAGGAGAGGGTATGTAGATAACTCCGCCAAGGCTATGGACACTCGCTAGCAGTGGAGCAAGGTCTAGGATGTCGGGGTGACTCCATCGGGGCTATGGACGCTCACTAGTAGCGAAGCAACACCATAGAAAGTGAATAAGGGTAACTAAAAGGCCTAGTGCTAGTGAATGATTTACTAGACTCTTGTAAAAAGGGGCGTGAGTCAGGGTTGCAGGAAACAAAGGTGGAATAAAGATTGAAAACCCCATAGGTAGGCCCAAATGCACCAACCAGGGAATTTCAAATGTAAGGATAAAAGAGGCTCTAATAAAAAACCAGTTAAGTTATTAACCATATTTTGCATCATCCAAGCCCAAGGTAGGAACAGATATTTTTCTTTTGCCCAGTAAATCTCCATTTATTGAGCACTCAACACACCCTAAAAATCCTATGTCGATTTTTTACTTTTTTGGGTACCACTTGATCTTTGCACTGTCTGATTTTACTTCATTTTGAGATATGTTTTTGTCTTTGCTTATTGTCATGACTCTCATCATCTATTCAGGTTTGTGTGAACTTATGAAACCCCATGACTTAAAAGGCCTTAACACATGAATAAACAATCAACAACCGAAACACTTCACCTGACGCGCTCATATTTGGCATCGGAAGGAATTCAAAGAAGGAAAAGAACCACTCGGGAAACCTCAGTCGTCAAGCATCGCTATTCATCATTATCGGCAAAAGGAATTTTTTGTTTTGCAATAATTATTGCATAAGGATATCACCAATAGCTGATTCCCCTTCGGTATCAGTAAAATATGAGGGGAATAAACGTTAACAAAGAAAGAAAAGATATTGTCGATAGTCGATGCCCGATGCGCTTATCGAAATCAAGGAAAGCCTAAAAGGATCACGAAAAACATTCTGACTACGCTAAATATATTCCCAATCATGGATCCTCGATGCGTTTTTAGCATCGACACTTTTTTGAGGAAGCTAATCCGAAGAAAAACACTCGATAGGTTTATCGTTGATCGTCGACCCTGGACATTTTTCGGCATCGATAATATAAGTTTTTTTTTAGAACGAATAACTTAAGGAAGGTCCTGAATTTGATTAATACACATGAATCAGGTCATCGGTCTTCAATGCCACATGTCTTTACCATATTGAAGAACCGTACGGTCTAGTTTTACCCCGAGTCATTCTTGGTTCTCTGAGTCTGAGTCACACCTATGAGTCAGCTTTTCCATGACATCATTGTGCAGTGTGATTGATCGGCGTTGGAGATTTTCCATAAGGAAATCAATGAAAACGTTCATAGCACATCCCCAATCCTCGATCCACTCACTGAGAGAGAGACATGATGGGATGTTTTAGCGTTAGATACGATCGGATTTTGAGCATCTAAGGGGATAATTAATACCAAATCCCACATTAGTTTCTACCTCATGCAGCAATCAAAACAATCATTTAAAATCACTGATAGACCACATCACCCCCACGCCTCCGACGTCAACCCACAGTGAATTTAAGTTGTAGAGATTTGGCTGAAGATTTGTTTAAATTTCACTCATCACCCGAATTGAATGGTCGATGCGACACGGTAAGTTCTTCCCTGGTTTAAATTCTATTGAACAGTTGTAAATGAAATCATTCTGCATGCAAGAAAATTCATAGCATCCAAAGAAGCAAGACGAGTAATTCAAAGGATGTAAAGATATCGTGAGTATCAAAATAACCGGGTTTTAGCAATATTCACAGGTATGTATCCAAGTCTGTAATTTTTATATGGATACAAATTATATGTTTCTCATCTGGTTTTATTCATTACACAGTCTCTAAAATTTTATTTTTTTTGCAGGAACAATGTCACCAAGAAATCCAACCACCAGATGATCGTTGAGGGAACCAAATCTAAAAGAACTAGAGGTAGGTGAAGGCTCCTCTCCAGGGGTCACAAAACAATTAGAATACACTCTAAGGCCAGAACCTGTCATTAAGATAGCGATGAAAAAGGTTTTCATCCAACCTCTGGACTTTAGAGATACAGAGGTGAGCACAGGGTCCAAGATGGTGCTCCCACAATAGGGAGAACTCTTTAACAAGATCATCTGGGAGGAATACTTGGAATATATCCAACATAATGATCCATATGTAAGAGCATTCGACGACGAAGTGTTCCTGAACATCTGACGGTCATACCTTCATATGGTGTTGAGAAGAACCCCTGTTTTTCCCTATATTGAAGTCTTGAAGTGGCTCATCAACCACATAGACACACAAAAATGTTTGATCAACGATGAAAATGATGGGTGTGTCGGAGTGTTCTTACCAATGGAAGTTCAGAAATACTGCAAGCTTTAACATCCTAAGGAGCATCTAAACACAGATTTTGTTGTAAATTTCTATGAGTGCCACGACACCAGCCGAGTGATGGCCTCGTGGTTGAGGGAGGACAATAAGTACAACAACCAGAGCACTGGATGGTACGGGGTGGCTAATTTAATGGATCCATACATCTATTTGATGGCTCTCATCTGTCGATTATATGGAGAGAAGGATTGCTCCATATTTTCAAAGGTGTGGATTCCCTTGGCTTACATAGTGGCAATCTCCGGGAGCGGTTTCAATTGGGGAGCGATAATTTCTAAACAACTAAGCATTTGTATACAACAAGCTAAGATGTTGAATACACCGGTTTTCTATATGAATTAATATTTGCTTGATGTCATGTGTGTCAGAAACATCTTCACTGACATGAATCTGAGCTGGCATGTCCCAGAGCTCACGGTCCACGTCTATTTCAGCGTGCTATGGGAGAACATGTATAAAAGGTCTTACTTCCTCATCTGCGATGAATTCATCGCATGAATTTATTTCATTATTTTTAAGGAATTCTCAAGACTATCGACTGCGTCCAAGAAAATGATTTCCAAGGTAGGCCATTGGTACTTGGACAAGCACGACACCTACATCAAGGTGTTTGGGGATACCAAAGCACCACATATCTTACCAGATCATATCCTGGACCATATTGTAGTAGGAGAAATATGCTATCAAACCATCTTGCAAAGCTACACCGCCACCCTGGTCAAGGACAAGAAGAGAGTGTTCATTCCCTATGGTTTCCATGTAGGTTTCTAGTTGGTTAAAGATACATCTCAAGCCAAAGAAGAAGGGTTGAGCCAGCTCGATTTTAGGTTCCTGAAAGGATGATTCTAAAAGCATGATCGAAAGGTTTTGGTCTTGAAACATGCTTCACAAGTATCATGATGTTGGTCATACGCCCACGACAAATTTGAAGATGAAGCCTTCATGAAAAATTCCCAGGACTAGGACGAGGTGGTAGCAAGGATGGATGAACCCAAAATGACTAGGTTCAGGGCCATGAGCCTAGATGAATAGGTGATTACCATAGATAAATTGTCTCAAGAGGCCCTCGGAGCCAGGGAATAAATCAAAGCGACAGAAACTACAGAGGTTCCCCTGGTGGCTTCGGTGCAGGATAGAGTATTTCCTATGACCCAGGATGCATGGGAGAGGGGATTGATCATGATACAATATGCACAGTGAGTAATTGATCATTTGCAGGACGACCTGGTAGGAATGACAAGCACCCCTATAGACAACCCAGATGAAAGTCGGGTAGGTCCAAGCGGCCCTGAGCTAATAGAAATTGATGAAATCGTCAAGTTAGATAACCCTGAATTTACAACGCCATAGGATGGATCACCGAGGGATGTTTCAGCTTAGCTAGAGATAGTAAGAACATTAGAGAGATCAAGTGCACCAAAACCCCTCCACGAATTGATAAACAGGGAGATATCCTATGACCGGAAAAGGAAATCTATCATGAAGAGAACCACCAAGAAGAGGAGGATTACTCTAGATCGCTCCATCCTCATCCACAGAGGAAAAAATGATCAACATAGAGCATGCCAAGACATCTGAACTTATCGATGCATGGATGGAAATCACAGATGCCACCCTGGACAGAGAAAAAAGGGATGAAGAGGATTTGGCTGCTAATTTGAAGGAATTGGAACATCTACGCCACTTGGCGAAATATTACCAGGACACCACACAGGCCGCGGTGTTCCTGAGAAGAAAATTCCAGGAGGCCTACAGTAAATTTACAAATGAATGACACATATTCACTGCAAGGATATCCAAAATTCAATAAGACACCCTCACGGTACTGGTAACGTGCAAGGATATGGAAAGGTGGTATGAAAAATCACACCAAGCCATGGAAAGGATCGACTATATCAACGCGGTTCAACAAGGTTGAGATGCCAAAGAGAACAGCACCCAGGTGCTAAGGGAAAGCAGCATCGACCGTATAAAGAAATCTATCAAATATTGGGTAAAAATGGCTCAAGAACCTCATTGGGAAATCCAAGAAAATGGGCTAAGTGTGAAAAGAGATGGACCAAGATCAACCATGCAATGAGAGACATCGGCCTCCCCGAATTCGGCATACTCGATGACTTTGCTGACTTTTGCGACATAGTCAAATCACATGCCGAACAAGACTCGTCATGGGCTGCAAAGATAGCAAAGGTGGCATACATGGCACTAGGACAAGTGCAGCAGTTCATGGAACACTTGATCAAAGATCGAGCCATGTTGTAGCAGTTAAGTGCTAGAATAGTCAAGTATCGGGCATGTGAAGTAGAGATAAGAGAGATCCTTTTGGCCCCAATGGAACAACATAGATTCCTATATGCTAACACATGCGAGGATATCTTTGTTAAATGGTTGGAGTACGAGAAGAGTCATCCACTCAGGTGAGATCATGTGACGACTCTTAGAAAGACTAAGATATGAAAGTGCCATGTGGCAACTTTTTATTTTACTTAGCTTCAATTTTAGTAGTTATTTTAGTTAATAATATGTTATAAATAGGAGGATCGACCTGTTAGAAAGGGTCAATGGTTGTTGCAAAGACCCTCATTTTTGGATTTGTAAAGAACTATTTCAAATCTGCCTTAATTGAGAAATCTTGTTTATGACCAAAGACAAAGTTTGTGTTTTATCAAAAGCGTGTGTGATTGGATCTGAAGAAGAATTATTTATGATTTATATCTCATGAATGGATGTTGTAACGAGTAAGAACTTTTGGATCTGTTGATAAGTTATATGATTCAATATATTTACATTTATTGTCTTTAATGATGAAAATTAAATCATTGTGTTAATATGTAATTGATGATTAGAGTTAAGGAAACTATTTTTCTTGCCATCTTTTATTGCATGTATGTTTTTTTTCTAATAAATTGTATCTCAGTCAATAATTGGAAAACCAACAAGTTAATGTATTAGTATTAGGTTTGTGGTAGACAATCATTGTCTGCATGCTAGAGCGAAAGGTTATCCCAAGCTCAGCCTTCTTCAGTAGTTAAGTTTTCCCACTTTGTTACCCAGTTGGTTTATACCGGCTTTTATCTTGTATTGGTCCCACCTATAAGAGAAAATACAAAAAAGAGAACGTCTAACCTAAAGGAGAAAATTTCACTAGAAAACGTAAAGCCCATCGATTATTTGGTTGGGTCGCAAGATCTGGAGAACCATTCCACTATTAAATGTTGCAGAGTCTAATTGGGCCTTGGTGGCGGGTTTGGTTCCTGCTGTTGAGTTAAAGGGATTTAGTACCCCTCAACACAACCTTCAACAATTTCTTGCTGAAAATATTTTTAATACCTATATCCTATCAGGTGAAAAGAGACTAGAAACCAATTCATTATCAGAGAGAAAAACAACTAGTAAACCTCGCAAAGTGTTCTTCATTTTTTAGAAAATGCCTAAATTTCAAAATTGAGCTTGGAAAACCTTATATTTAGACTCGTAACAAGGGTGGCATGTCCATATGGCATGGATACCCATGAATTGTTCAGGATTTGATACATAAACATATAGGGAGGAAATTTCTTAAAAGAAGAACCTAGGTTATGAATTTCAAGATTTTACTCAAAACCAAACAAGAAAATTCCTTCCCAAAGTTGTTTAGCATGACCCTATAGCCAAATTTTATTAATAAGAATCCCAAAAGGAATAAGTCAATAAATTCTCACACTCAGTGAAATCACAACAACAATATTCTTCTTTCTGATATTTTTACAAACTCTTGGTATGCAAACTCAAAACTTGTGTTAACACTAGGATATATCACTAGATTTATCAAGGTTTGAACATATGCATTTTCCTACAAAGTTACATTGTAATCTTAGACTCATTTTTCTAATTATGAAGTTCCAACTTCTCTTCCAATTATTTTTCCCAATTTCAAATATATTTCCCATTCAAGGATTTTTTTAACAAGCAGTTAGTGACAAAACCACATATTTTCAATTAAACACAATACACACACATTTACCTTGACTCGGGAGAAATATTTTATAAACAAAATCCTTAATTTCATAAGCATATTAACCAAAAATTACCTCAAATACTCTCCTGGAACTTGTAGCCTATTGGTGCAATTATATGTATAATATATAACCATACATAAATTATCGACCAGAATTCATAATCAATAGATTCGATACACTATATGTTCCGACAACAGGTGATGTATCTATGTCTAATGAGTATATTGAAAATCAAGAACACTTTCAAAATGCACACTCTGATTTATAACTTAATTTATGTTTTTCACACTTTGCAAAAATTAAAGAATATAATTCAAAGAAAATAAGCTAGCTAACATACACTTCAAAGACTCTCTTTCAAGTAACAAGTCTATCCATTTACAAGTTCATGAAGGTGAAAGATGGATTATGATCTCATTTCCTGTAGCACTCAATTCAATATCAACTTGCAAGCTATCTAGTTTTGCACGCTCTTCAAATCCGAAAGGAAATTCAATGCAATTGGGTAATCCTGGAAAGTTATTTTATTTCTACATAGGAAATAGAGGTTTTAATGAGATTTTCCAGTTGTTGGCTCATGTAATGAGAAGTTTGGACTCTCAAACTATTCTTTTATTGTCCTACCTTACAAAATAAAAGCTAAGATATTAAAGAACTTAATTCAGAAAATCAATGATCACACACAGGAATGATAAATTCTCACACCCAGAAAGCATAAATAACTATAGAGAGCTACCATTATATTTATGTTCACAATTCTTTATGCATTCTTACTTATCCTATGTTGTAACTCACCATTCACTTATATCAAACATTCTCCTGAATCAAATCAGAAATTGAATTATGCTATGTATGATGTAATCAATTGTTACATACAAGATCACTCCACACACACACTTACAGAAATTAGATTCACATTGCGATTACAAAACGCTTGCCAAGTTGGATCGGTGGGCCCTTTCCGTGCCAACAAGGAAGCTTGAATAAAACTCACAAAGCGATAAACTTCATTAAACATATCAAATCAATGAACTTCAATTCATATTATTTCTTCAACAAGTAGGGTTTACAAAAGGAATATGTTCAAAGATGAAATCTATAGTATAACAATAATTCACACCCTTTTCAATCATCTACAAGCCCTCTTTAAAGAGAAACAACTGATACAAACAAGACTGGAGATAATGCTAAATAATTGTGTTAATCTATAATTGATCAATAAATTGTTTTACATGGAAGTGGCTTCATCCTCATGACATGAAGTGCATGAGGATGAAGCATATCATGAAATCCAAAATAGAATATGTGTTGACCAACTGCTTCCTTGGATCCATCGAAGATGATCTACTCAGTTACTTGAATCTTCATATGTGGAAACAGGTACCGGACGAGCACAGGTGGAAAATAAACATTAGTACCAGATGAGCGCAGGAGAATAAACACTGGTACCGGATGAGCACAGGTACCGGATGCATACAAGTACCGTATGACTAGAAAATTTGTCATAAAAATCGTTATGCATTGATATATTAACATCAATTTAATTAGAGAAGTTAGATCATACAATCATGCAGTTTTAACTATTAATAAACCACAAAAATGATGACTAAATGTTTATTACCTCATGTACTTGTAGAAGTAGCTAAGGGATGTAACAATGAGGAGAATAGGTGGATTAATCATGTATCTATGGAAAAATTGATCAAGATAAAAGACAAAAATATGGTAACTGGGGATATCAAAATGGAGACCCAACATTCCCCCATGCCCAAGTTATTGCATGTCCTCATGCGAAAATATCAAAACCGGATCCCCAAAATATCAAAAGTGATACTATATCTGTCATGACTGAACATTAGTTGTCTGCTTTTAAAATGTTGAAACCCGAAGCTTCATTCTTAAGATCCTTTTTTATTACTCTTGTGTATTGTATCAAATGCGAAAAATTATTAAGTTTAGCTAAGAACTCTTCTTTCTCATCATGTAACCTCTGATTATGTTCTTTAAGTTGTGTATTATCTTTCTTTATATGTCTATCCAGAACTTGATACTCCACAACCTCCTGCTTCAATTCTTCATTTTGATTTTGGAGTTGTTCAATATTGAGTTTCATTTGTTGTTTAGTCAAAATACTAGAGGGTTCAGGTTCTACCTGTTCTTTATCCTCCCTTCTAGCTTGACATTTAACTAACAATTATTTCAAAGTCTTTGTCACCAGTTCCTTTGTTTCATTGATTGTATCAATGTACCCACCTCCTACTTCTGGTGAATTTGGAATACCAATTGGTTCTTCCGGAAAAGAAGTTATATAAAGAGTTACCATTTTCTTGGCCATGCTCCTAGTGGTTTAGTGCAATGACCCTGATGTTCCATTGATTCTACTGATAGGAGTTGTAATTTATTCTTCAAACAATTGTTGTTTCTTATTTTTCATTTGTTTCACCATGGACTCTGGTGCAAGTACTGGACCCTTTTTTTCCTTTTCCATTTTTTCTTTACTTCTGGGGGATTGTATCATATTTCTCTTCTCAAGAGTCTTAGACCTTTTCTTATCCTTAACCCTCAACTCAGGGGATTTCTAAAATTTTGCATTCTTCACCTGATGTAACCCAACAACTCTGTCATGAACATTGACTGCAGATTCCTCTGTATCACTATCATACTTCTTTTTCTTCTTATTTTCATTGTTCCTTGTCTTACTTTTAGTAGATAAATCTCTACAGGGTTCCTTGATTCTTATTTGTCATTTAACCCTTAGTTCAGGAGTTTCCTCCAATTCTATTGTCTTTCCCTTATCCAATTTATTGATAGATTTAAGAGAACTAGATCCAACGTTATCTTATCCACTACTTGGCTTCTTCCTCTTACTTTTACTACTTCCAACCTTCTTACCAGATTCTTTGCTACACTCTCTTTTTCCATCCTTTCCCATGGACTTGGAAACATCTTCTTGGGAAAAATCTTGGGTAAGCAGTTTCTTCCAACTATTGCCCCTCTTTCTCAGCTCATGTACAACTAGTAGTTTCATTAAGCCATGATGGTATATTATTTTTTCAGGTTTCTTGGAAGAAGACTTAACTCCTCTTTCCATTTTACTCAAACTCATCCATAGAAAGTATGGAAAATCAATTTGTGGCCCACCCTCAAAATGTAGAAGTAACCTTAAATGATAGATAAAAGTAACAACATACCTCCCCTCGCAAGTTAAAAACCTATACAAGATGATAATCAAAGTTCAATACTCATGTTTGATCCAGCTATGAGAAATTTCTTTTTTCCGATCAGGGTCCAAGTGTTCTGGCTTCAAGAATTTCTGACAGAGCTTCATATCAATGGCCACACCCTTAAAGTATTTTTCTCCTACATAAGGTAGGGTCTTAGCCTCTACTATGGTGGCCCCACTCACCTTCAAATTTGTTTCTCCCAACTTAACATTTTCCCCATCATAGCTCAGATAAAATGCGTGAGACATTCCATTATGGTGGCCCTTGAAATTTTCTGGAAAGGTTACCCAACCAGCCCTTTCAAACTTCTCCTTGGATGAATGATACTCCTCAGTTTCGCTGTAAAATTGGAACATAGATTCATGTCGATATACCCCCATGTCGATCTAACCAATGGATGTAGTGTAACAAAAATACTCGAGAAACGAGTTTGGTACCGGAACAGACAAATGAAAATAAGTAACAGGGGAAGGAAATAGAGTGACAGGATGGATGGATGGATGGAAAGTGGAAATGAACAGAACAGAAGTTAAATAATGTAGTTTGGATAAATGACACTCATGTGAATGGTGAATCCATTTAGAAGAGCGTCTATTAATTGAAATGGAAGTATAATGGTTAGGTCATGGTCATTATGGCAAAGTAGTGGTTTAACATAATAACAATCGGAGGATCGCATCCAAAAATGATGTAGAAGATCATGTCTGGGAGCTATGTGATGGTACATCTTATTCACACTGGTTTTGGTAATGATTAGAAGGGGTGACAGCAATATGACCGAAACATTCATCGTAAGGAAACGGTCATCATCGATGTGACCTAAATGTAATGATAAGGAAACATTCACCAAAAGAGTGTTTTAAATAAATAATCAACATGACATAGTCATGAAGGTGACATAATCATAGTTTTAACATTATAAGGAAAAGGAAGTCTATGAAATGAGATATCCCAAATAGTACCAACCCTGCCCAATGGATGTTTTTTTCTCATTCACGACAACAACCACTTCACAAAGGAATTCGGTGATAATATGAATAATGAATTGGTAATATTATCAAACAAGAGAGGAATAAATGTGAAATTTTTCACTTAAAGGAATGATGATAGTGACATTGACAGTTTAAGATGGAGGATGTACATAAGAGTAACAAAAAAATTATCACATAATTTAAATGATCCTTAATAGAAATAACGTGATAAATTAGCTCATACCTCCCATTACCTAAAGTAATCTTTCTCAAATAAAAAAACAATGACATAATTACAATACTCTGGCACCCAAATTATTGACTAGTACTGGATCAAAACAAGATCAGAAAAATCCTACAGTACCGGAACAGAAATCTACAGTACCGGATGCATTTTTGATAAGGTACATGGATTTATGATCTCTAAATGGAATATGTAGGCTTCACATTGTAGCTGGCATACTCTGAGTGTCAAACTATAGAAACTGTTGGCAATTATTATTTACTGATACCAGTACCGAATCAAACTACAAATGTTGAAGTTGCTAACAGGTACCAGAATTCTCTATCATGGTACAAAATACATTGAAGTGGCTTGATATAATTGTAAACATGTTGATGTTGTAGGATAAGGAATTTTCAAATTGATTTTTCTGAAGTGTCACACTCAGAAACTAAAAGTAGTACACTGGTATAAGAAATTTAATTTGCAGCATGAGTGATATAAAAGAGGGAAAAAGAATTCAATGACCAAGTTCCAAGCTTTGTAACAAGAAATTAATTGTAGTTGGACAACCTCTTGTTGTTGAGATGCAGAAACCTCCTCTTTTTGGAACCAAATCAGATTACTTATTTTGTTGACACTTCCATTTTATTGGCAAACAAAACCTAACTATTATTGTTCCATGGATTTTTCTCGAGCCCGAATCAATTAATGCTTGCCGGTGTTTTCAATTTTTTAGGAGTTTGAAAAACTTAAAGAAAACTCCATCTATTGCCCTGTGTATTTTCTCAAGCCTAGGATGATACATTCTCGACGGTGTTTTCAATTTTAAGGAGTCTAAAAAACTTAAAGAAAACTCGATCTACTATCCCATGGATTTTTCTCGAGCCCAGGCTAGTTCCTACTCCCCGGTGTTTTCAATTTTTAGGAGTCTGAAAAACTTAAAGAAAACTCCATTGGGATCCTTTTCCATAAATAATCTAATAGGGATGGATAAAGGAATAAACTTACACACGGTAAATTTCCTTCTTATTGGCTTATCTACATGAAGGAAACATAGTTAGTTGCACTTTGTTAATCACACCAAAATATATATCAAAACAAACTCACACATATATGCATATGTAAAAGGTTAAATCAGATCACAAAAATACTTACAGTGGTGGATCAGTAGGGGGAGAACTCCCTTTTCTTACCAATTGCATTTTATAACTATGAAGAACATGTTTAACAAAATCTTCTTTGGACAAGGGCTTATGATATACCTTTAAGCAATGTCCATTCACCACAAATGAAGTTTGATCTACATCAATGGTTTTTATCTTGACCAAACCATTATCATATACTATGTCCACATCATAAGGTCCCAACCAACGGGTTGACAACTTACCTTTAAAAATTTTGAACCTATTTTCATCCAATAAGGACCAGTCACCTGGGTGAAAGGAATTTTTCTTAATAAACTTGTCATGTCATTTAGTCCTTTGATTCTGAATCAATATGGTTATATTAAGAGCATCTTGCCTAATCTCATCAAGTTTATTCAAATGCAATAATATATGTTTATGTGCCTCATCTAGGTCCATTCCTAATTGCATGGTTGTTCTAAAGGTTTTTACGTGAAACTCTATGGGAAGTAAAACATGGTTCTCATACACCAATTCATAAGGGTTATGGCCTATTGTATTTCTCCAGGTTGTTCGGTAAGCTCATAAGGCTTCAAAAAACCTATCAGCCCAATCTTTATGGTGCAACGGAATTGTTTTTGTGAGAATGGCCTCTATCACCTTATTGGTTTATTCCACCTGTCCATTTGCTTGGGGGAGGTAAGTTGTAGATTTCTAGTGCATGATCTAATATTTTTTTGTGATGGCTTTGACCATGTTAGAAGTAAATTGGGTCCCTTGGTCTATCACTATCTCTCTAGTTACACCAAAACAGTTAAATATTTCTTCAAACATAAAATCAACAACAGACTGTTCATTTGCATAATACAAATATTTATCCTCTACCCATTTTGTCACATAATTTGTACAAACAAATATGTACCTTTTTATTCTAGATGTAGGGTTGATTGGTCCTATGAAATATAATTCCCTTTTTTCAAAAATTTTGAATACTACCTGTGCTTGAAGAGGCATTTCATCAGTTGAGTTTGGCTTCTCCATCCTTTGACAATCATCACAACTAGCCACATACTTATTTGCATCCTTAAAAATGGTTGGCCAATAGTAGCCTAACTGTAATAATTTGTATGTTGTCCTTTTTTCAGAAAAATGGCCACTACATGGACCTATTGAGGGGTCCTAAATCCCTTTAACTCAACAGCAGGAACCAAACCCACCATCGAGGCCCAATTAGAATCTGCAGCATTTTATAGTGGAATGGTTCTCCAGATCTTACGATCCGGACAAATAATCGATGGGCTTTACATTTCCTAGTGAGAGCTTCTCCTTCAGTTCGGGCATTCTCTTTTTGTGTTTTCTCTTATAGGTGGGACCGATACAAGATAAGAGCTGGTATAAAACAACTAGGTAACAAGGTGGGAAAACTTAACTACTGAAGAAGGCTGAGCTTGGGATAACCCTTTCACTCTAGCATGCAGACAATTATTCTCTACCACGGGTCTAGTACTAGTACATTAACCTATTGGTGTTCCAATTATTGGCTGAGATACAATTTATCATAATAAAACGTTCATGCAATAAACGATGACAAGAAAAATAGTTTCCTTAACTCTAATCATAAATCACATATTAAAACAACGATTTACTTTTCATCATTAAAGATAAGAACTATAAAACATTGAATCAGATAACTTATCGATGGTTTCAAAATCTCTTACTCGTTACAGCATCCATTCATGTGATAAAATCAGAAATAGTTCCTCTTCATATCCAATCATACACGCTTTTGATAAAAAACACAAACTTGTCTCTGGTCCTAAACATTACTTCTCAATTAAGGCATCTCCTAAATAATTCTTTACAAATCCAAAAATGAGGGTCTTTGCCACAACCATTGACCTCTTGCTAACAAGTCGATCCTCCTATTTATATCATACTATTAACTAAAATTAACTATTAAAGTGTAGCTAAGTAAAACAAAAACTCGCCACATGGAACTTTCTTCGATTAGTCTTCAAAGAGTCATCAAATGATATCACTTCAGTGGATGACTCATCTCGTACTCCGACCATTTGACAAAGAGATCCTCGCATGTGTTAGCATACGGGAATCTATGTTGTTCCATTGGGGCCGAAAGGATCTCTCTTATCTCTACTACCCATGCTCGATACTTGAATATTCTGGCACTTAACTGTTGCAACATGGCTCAAGCTTTGATCGAACGCTCCATGAACTATTGCACCTATCTTGGTGCCATGTCTTCCACCTTTTCTATTTCCGCAGCCCATGATGATTCTTTTTCGGCATGTGATTTGACCATGTCGCGCAAGTCGACAAAGTCGTCGGGTGTGTCAAATTTAGGGAGGCCGATGTCTCTCATTTCCCGGTTGATCTTTGTCCAGCTTTTCTCGCACTCAAACCATTTCCCTTGGATTTCCCAATGAGATTATTAAGCCATTTTTACCCAATATTCCATCGATTTCCTTATGTGGTCAATGATGCTTTCCCTTAGCACCCGGATGTCATTCTCTTAGGCCCAGTTACACCGCGCTAATATAGTTGATCCTTTCCATGGATTGGTGTGATTTTTCGTACCACCTGTCCATATCCTTGCATGTTTCCAGTGCCATGAGGGTATCTTCTTGAAGCTTGGCTATCCTTGCAGTGAATAGGTGTCGTTCATCTATAAATTTATTGTAGACCTCCTAGAATTTTCTTCTCAAGAACACTGCAGCCTGTGTGGTGTCCTAGTAATAGTTTTCCAAGTGGCGCAAATGTTCAAATTCATTCAGAGAAGCAGCCATCTTCTCTTCATCCCTTTTCGCTATGTCCAGGGTGGCATCTGTGATTTCCATCCCTGCACTGATAAGTTCAGATGTCTTGACATGCTCTGTGTTGATCAGTTTTTGCTCTATGGTGATGAGGATGGAGAGATATAGAGTGATCCTCCTCTTCTTGGTGGTTCTCTACATGATAGATTTCATTTTTTGGTCATAGGCAATGGCATGTATGTTAGCAACTTCATCCACGGGTTCGGGGATTTGTTGATCTCCCTAGGTGAGCATATTTCCCAGGCTCTCGATGGTGTATATTTGTTCAAGACTGGGTTCTTGAACCTCCTCCATGTGTTCTGAAGGTTTGGCCTTTGTTTGTTTCTCATAGGGAGGTTGAGTACTAGTTGAAATTGAAGCATTGGGGGTAGTCTCGGTACTTACTTGATAATCGCCCATTGAGATACTGATTTCCTACTGAGGAGCTTCTTCTTTTTGTTTGCTTGACCCTGCCTCGTCCGTTGGACTGTCCTTTTGCGTGTCTGGTACCTCGAGTAGTTCAGTGTCTAAGAAAATTTTGACCTCTTGTTCATTATTTGAAGGGCTCTGAATTTGAGCGTTGGGAGATGGGGAAGATTCCTTCTTGGGCTCCTTTTCCTCTGTGATTTGCACAGGAGTCACCGGGGATACCTCCGAAATTTCTTCATCATCATAGATGTTTATCAATTCGTGGAGGGGCTTTGGTGCACTTTTTCTCCTTGATGTTCCTACTATCTTCGGTTGAGTTGAAACATCCCCTGGTGATCCGAGCTATGGCGTTGTAATTTAGGGTTATCTAATTCAGAAATTTCATCAATTTCTATTAGCTCAGGGTCCCTTGGGCCTACCTGGCTTGCATTTGGGTTGTCGGCAAGGGCCCCTATCTTTCCTATGAGATCTATATCATCTTGCAGATGATCAATTAATCAGTGCTCTTGTTCTATCATGAGAAATCCCCTTTCTTGTGTGTCTTGTTTCATAGAGAATCCTCTATCCTGCACCGAGTCCACCAGGGGAACCTTTGTTGCTTCTATCGCTCTGATTTCTTCTCTGGCTCCAAGGGCCTCTTGAGTTGATTTCTCTATGGTAATCGCATGTTCATCCAAGCTCATGCCCTTGAACCTGGTCATTTTGGGGTCATCCATCCTTGCTACCACCTCGTCCCAGTCTTGGGCATTTTCCGTGAAGACTTCATATTCAAATTTGTCATGGGTGTACGACCAACAGGATGACACTTGTGAAGCCTGTTGCAATACCAAGCCCTTTGGATCATTCTTGCAGAATTGGAATATCTGGAACTTGAACTCGAGTTGGCTCAGCCCTTCTTGTTTGGATTGAGTTGTGTCTTTAACCAAGTACAAACCTACATGGAAACCATAGGGAATGAATGTTTTCTTCTTATCCTTGACCAGGGTGGCATTGTAGCCTTACAATATGGTTTGATAGCATATCTCTCCCACTACAAGTCGGTCATGGGCATGTGCTGGTAGGAGATGTGGTGCTCTGGTGGCCCCGAACACCCAGATGTAGGTGTCACGATCATCCAAGTACCAGTGGCCTTCTTTGGAAATTATTTTCTTGGCTGCAACCGATAGTCTTGGGAATTCCTTCTTAAAAATAATGAAATAAATTTGTGCAATGAATTCATTGTAGATGAGGGAGTAAGACCTTTTATACCTATTTTCCCATAGCGCACTGAAATAGACGTGGATCGGGAGCTCTGTGACATGCCATCTCAAATTCATGCTGGCGAAGATGTTTCTAGCGCACATGACATCAAACAAATATGAATCCATGTAGAAAATTGGTGTCTCTCTAGTGTATAAAATTGGTGTCTCTCGATGAGCCACTTCAAGACTTCAATACAGGGAAAGATAGGGGTTCTACTTTCCACCATGTGTAGGTACGACTGTCAGATGTTCGGAAACACTTCGTAGTCGAGTGCTCTTACATCTGGATCACTGTGTGGGATATATTCTGGGTATTCCTCCCTGTTGATATTGTTAAATATTTATCCCCACTGTGGGAGCACCATCTTGGTCCCCGCAGTTTCCTCTATATATCCAAAGGCCGGAGGCTGAATAAAAACCTTCTTCGTTGTTGTTTTGATGACAGGCTTCGATCTCGACGTGTATTCCAATTTTTTTGCGACCCCTGGAGAGGATCCTTCACCTACCTCTGGTTCTTTCAGCTTCAGTGCCCTCGCCAATCCTCTGGTGGGTGTCTTTCTTGGCGGCATTGTTCCTACAACTTAAAATAAAATTTTAGAGACTGTGTAAAGAACAAAACCAGATAAAAAATATATGAACTATAACCATGTAAAATCCACAAACTTGGATACATACCTGTAAAGCTTGCTAAACCTGGTTATTTCGATACTCACAGGATCTCTGTAGCTTTCAAATCACTCGTCTTGCTTCTTTGGATGCTCTGGATTTCCTTGCATGCAGAATGATTTTGTTTACAAGGAATCAAGAGAATTTAAACTAGGGAAGAAATTACCATGTTGCATCAACCATTCAATTTGGGTGATGAGTGAAATACAAACAGATCTATCGCTGAATATCTACAACTTAAATTCATCGTCGGTTGACGACGGAGGCACGGGGGTGATCCGGTCTATCGATGATTTTAAATGGTTGCTTTGATTGGCGCATGAGGTAGCAACTAATGCGGGATTTGGTATTAATTATCCCCTTAAATGCTCAAAATATTATCGTATCTAACGTTGAAATGTCCCATCGTGTCGCTCTCTTAGTGGTTGGATCGGGGATCAGGGATGTATTATGAATGTTTTCATTGATGTCCTTCTACAAAAGCTCTGACGCTGATCAATCTCACGATATAATGCAATCGTGGCAAAGATGACTCGAAGGTGTGACTCGAACCTAGGGAAACAAAAATGACTCGGGGTAAAACTAGATTGTATGGTTCTCCAATATGGTAAAGACACGTGGTGTTGAAGACAGGTGACCTAATTTGTGTTTATTAATTGGAGTCGATACTTTCATTAAGTTATTCGTTCTAAAACAAACCTTTGCTTGTCGATGTCAAAAAAGTATCCAGGATCGATGATCAGTGATAAGCCTATCAAGTGCTTTATTTGGATTAGCTTCCTCGAAAAAGTCCTGATGTCGAAAACGCATCGGGGATCGGCGATCGGGAATATCCTTTAGCATAGCCAGAATGTTCATTTCAATCCCTTTAGGTTTTCCCCGATTCTGATAAGTGCATCGAGCATCCGCTATCAGCAATATCTTTTCTTTCTTTGTTAATGCCTATTCCCCTCATATTTTACTGATGTCGAGGGGGAATCGTCTATCGGTGATATCCTTATGCAATATTTCGACGCAAACAAAAAATTCCTTTTGTCGATGCCAATGGGATCGGTGCTCGGTGACTGAGGTTTCCCGAGTGGTTATTTTCCTTCTTTGAATTCCTTCTAATGCTGAATTTGAGCGTGTTGGGTGAAGTGTTTTGGTTGTTGATTCTTTATTCAGGTGTTAAGGCCTTTTAAGTCACGGGGTTTCATAAGTTCAAACAAACCTGAATAGATGATGAGAGTCATGATAATAATAAAAGACAAAACATTCCTCAAAATGAAGTCAAATCAGACAGTGCAAAGATCAAGTGGTACCCAAAAAGGTAAAAATTTGACATAGGAATTTTAGGGTGTGTTGAGTGCTCAATAGGACCATCATGCCAGGCCCTAAAATTTAAATGCATTTCATCTTCCCAATCAGGTCTAGTGTGGTATAAACAGTCATCATGCCACATGTAATTAGCACTTAGCTATATGATCCTTTGTTTTTCCCGAGAGGATAGATTTTGAGGTACTTTCCCTGTCACAAGATAGTTAGCCACATATGCATAACAAGGAACATAATTAGAAATAGAAAACAATTTTTTATCTGAGAATTTATCATTTGTTGGTGCATTATCACATGTATGAATGAGTCTAGATAGGAAATCAGCGACAAGATTATCTCTTCCATGTCTATCAATGATAGTAATATTAAATTCTTGCAGTAATAACATCCATCTAGTAAATTGATCATTTGTGACAGGTTTATTCATTAAAAACCTGATGGTTAAGAGATCAGTGTGTACAAAGACCTCATACCTAGTTATATAGTGTCAGAATTTATTGATGCAATGGACTACTACTATAAATTCATTTTTAGTGATAGTGCAGTTTACCTCGGTAGGGGGAAGGAATTTTCTAACAAAGTAGATAGCATATGGAGTATGATTTTCTCTTTGGCCTAAAACAGCCCCCAGAGTTGTATCTGAGGCATCAATGGAGATATGAGAGGGGTTTTGGCATGTTTACAGGTAGAGTGTGCTTATCATTGATGGCAAGATCAAAGTGTGCATCGATGGAAAAACAGGAATAGCGTAAGCTCAGGTGAAGAAGAAAACAGTATGTAGAGATAAAATCTTAGGAGACATAGCGTTATGAGATGTGTAGACAAGATCCAATACATCAAGGCTCGTAGAAGGATCAAAGGTTGTGGCCTTTGACACTTAGAGATTTTAGAAAGCCAAAGCTTAGAAGGAGGAGCGACGGTGGTCGTTGGCTCACCAATCCCGAATACCGGATGTCCGTTAGATTAGAATCCAGTGACCAAAGGAAGTGCAGAGAAGAAGTACATATCTGATCCATTGGATTTGAGCACCAACGACCAACAACCATCAGATCTAGTATAACTATGAAGAGGATAAGGCTGAGAGACATCCTCCAACTCCACGAAATGAAAAATCGCGATAAGATATGAACCATTGGATCTAGAGGACATGTGGCAAGAGATCAGCATTTCACTGACTCGCGAACTGGAAAATTCAAATTTAAGAGTTGTAGGAACTCGTGAAACATGAATTGTCGATAAGATATGGACCGTTGATCTAGAGTATTTCAGATATCGGGAGTTGGAAGAGTCAGGGTTGGCTCACATTCAAACACCTAACATGCAAAGTCACGATTTGATCATAGTCGTCGAATCATTTTCGAGTAGAAGGACAGGATAAGCTAGAAAATTTGCATCGCAGAAATATCGAGCCATCGATCCAAGATTCTGATCAAATGAACAAGATTTACTTTAGATATAGATATGCAACGAGTTTTCTCTTATGAAAGTTTGAGATTTGAAATCCCTGGAATGCAAAGTTTTGTCAACCATCAGATCTGGGGATCAGACAATGATCGTTAGATCATGGCAAACCACATCAGCAAACTACGTCAGCAAGGACACATGGCACAATCAAACAATAACAAGTGTCAAGTTGATTCGTCATTTCAGGTACGTGTAAATCACAAATCCGAGTGACACGTGGCAGCTTCTCGACTCATGACATGTCATCGAGTGACACAAGAGTTACATCACTCCTGGAGTTTTACTTCGGGATTTTTACGTCCAGTACTTTCCCAAAGACCCAAAGTCCCAAAGGCCAAAGTACCCAGAGCGGAGGATAGCCATTGTATTAAAGAGGACATGCGCCAGTGGATTGTCAACTTCGGGAAAAAGAAAAGGAAGAGAAAATGAGAGTTTGAGAATTGAAATATTACGCAGACTGGCCCATCTACCTAGGTAGAGCCTCTGTGCTAACCTCCCGGTCTTAACGAATCATTCTAAATTCACCTTCGAGCCGAAGTGGCTCTTTCAATTCTTCACTAGAATCTCTGTTAGAAACTCGATTCACAGGTCCTTCCTTTTCCCCTGTCATAGCTTCTGCACATACCTGATCTCTTCCCGACAGAAATTTCAGGTTTCGGGGTTTCGCGATTCCCATTGTCAAGAACCTCAGTCTTCTCGATCCCCCGATCTTTGATATGTTGATTTGCCGAAGCGACTTTAACTTCAGTTAGACACCTGGGCTATACCTTCTGGTCCATGTGACCACCATTCCATATGACCTCAGTCCTATGTATTTCGCGATTTCGGGCTTTCAAATGCCGAAACGCATGGACCCTTTGTCCTCAGGATTTCCCGATCCTTCGAATCCCGATTTTCCGAAATGGTTTCCCTTTCAGGATTTTTCTTCGAAAACCTAGATTGTTGCCACGCATCCCCTCAATATGGACGGTCCTTGTCATTTCATGATTTCGGGTTTTTGAAACACCGAAATGCCTATGGGTTCTTCCCTTGGAACTCCCAAAGTTTCGATTTCCAATCCTCTGATATGAATAAAATGACGTCAGTTGGTCCCACAACAGAGCTTTCCTCCCTGTCGGGGTTTCGGACTTCACAGTTTCGAAATGTGCATGCTTCCTGTCTTCAGGATTCACGAAACATCGAATCCCGAAATGTCGATGGACTCTCTTATCAGGATTTTTTTTGAATTCTCGGATTTCCGCCACGCATCCTCCTATGATGGACGATCCTTGATCATTTCGCGATTTCACGAAATCAAATGCCAATGTCCTCCTATCCTCTTGAACCCAGAAATCCTGACATGCAAAATGTCGACGGGCTCTTGATCGTCGCCCACGTGTCTCAACTGACGGACGGTCCTAATTCAGTCTCAGGATTTCGCGGCTTGCGATTCCCCGATGTCACAGTTTCCCTGTCAACTCAAAACCCTGGTAGCCAAAATACCGACAGGTTCTTGATCTTCGCCACGTGTCTCAACAGATGGACGGTCCAGATCAAGATCAGGATTTTCACTATGAAGAGACCCGATCTCCTGTCCTCGAGACTTCCGATATCTCGAATCCTTATGTCCCGATATCCCGACGCCTTTCGAGATCTTCACTCTGCTTGCGAGAGTTTAACCCTCATGCAACTCCTGTCAGATCCCATGACTGACGGGTATCTAAGTGAGGATCTGACGGCTCATGATCCCCTAAGCTTGAACCTTGGAAACAGTCGTAACCTCCTTGCTTCTCTGTTAGATCGAACGCTCGGGGGGATTTCGCGGATTCTCTACGAAGAATTTTGACCATCTGTCTCTTCCCTTCGACGACTTCACAAGTTCAAATCCTTCTGATTTTTTCCATGACTTCAATTCTTTCAAGAAACTCCTGCACGCACTCCTTGTGGAAAACCTTCAAACACTTCAGTGTTGAACACTTTCGACTTCGCGCACTCCTTACAGCAACAGTCCTTCAATAGTTTCTCAAGTTTCAAACCCTGGATTCAAACTTGGTCTTTGCACACCTTGCACGACTCCTGCGTCAAATCTTCCCTTCAAAGGAAATGAGAACAAAATCTAACCTATCTGAGCTTTCAGAGACAAAACCTCTGAACCCTTTTGTCAATGCACTCCTTGCAGACAATTCAACTACACTCCTTGCAGGAACTCTCGCTCAGACAAAGAAACAATTGAAACTCATTTCCTAACTCTTTCTTTCTCAAACTTCAAACATAATCCTGAAATAATTCATACATAGCATAGAAATCAAATGTATAACAGAAAGAGTAAAACCATGAACATACCATTCAGCATACACATACAAGAAACAAATACAAAACCATGAATCTGAATTAAGACTTCTTCTATTAACTCAAATCTCTGTACATGGGTGTTTTTCAAACACAGTTTCTTTGTTCCAGCTATGTATGCTCCTCTCTTGGTAATGTTCTTCACTCTCTCACAATAATATAATGAGGGTGTCTATATCCGTTTTCCCTCCACTCCTAAAATTGTCTAATCTGAGAATTCAAAGCTACCTACTAGCATAAATGCCTTCTTAGTCCTTCAGACGAGAGCGGGTTGCTCAAGGTCTGATTACAATCTATAAGTACGCCACTCCTTAACTATTACATTTACATTTGGCGCATCCATGTTCAAAAGTTTTTAAACAATTTATCATGTGTCCAAAATGCATTGGCGCTTGCCCCACGCTCGCTTGACATTGGCGATGTTCCTACATCATACTCCCTCTCTTGAAAATTTTCATGGGCTCCTGTCCATGAGCTCTCGCGCGGTCTATCCATGCTTCTGAATCTCTGCTTCATTCTCCCAGCTGGAATCTTCAACTAGATGTCCCTTCCACTTGACCAAGTATTCAAAGTATTGTTTTATTCTGGTCTTCTTGCTAATTCTTTTGTCTAGTATGCTTTCCATCTGTGGCTTCTCTGCAACAGGCATCTTCTTTGTCCAATGGATCTTTGGTTGTTCATCACTTGTTCCTGCTTCCTCAGTTTTGTATGGGTACAAATCTGAGACATTAAATATCGGAGAAATTTCGATCCCATCGGGTAATTCAATCTCATAAGCATTTGCCCCAAATTTCTTCAATACCTTACATGGTCCAATCTTCTTCATCTTCAATTTGTTATATGTCCCCTTCGGGAAACTTTCCTTTCTCAGATGTGCCAGAATCAAATCACCAACCTCAAATTGAAGTTGTCTCCTGTATTGATCTGCACTGCGCTTATATTCTTGGCTCGAGTTCTGTAAACACTCCTTTACCTTGATGTGAAGTTCTTTCATCGCCTCTGCGAAATATTCTACACTAGTGCTCCTAGTTGCAATCTGTTCTGAATCTCTCAGCTCAGAAATTCCTCTCGGCTGCATGCCATAAAAAATTTGAAATGGACTTTGTCCTGTGCATCTATTAACTGAGTCATTATAAGCAAACTCTACCTGTGGTAATATGTTGTCCCATTGGCTATGGTGTTCTTTCACCAAGATCCTCAGCAAGTCTCCTAAACTCTTGTTCACGACTTCTGTCTGTCCATCCGTATGAGGATGATAAGTTGAATTGAACGATAAATTTGTTCTCATCTTTTTCCATAAGGTTCTCTAGAAGTGTCCCACGAAATTAGTGTCTCGATCTGAAACTATGCTCCTTGGTAAGTCGTGAAGTCGAACGACTTCTTTGAAAAATAGATTCGCAATGTGAGTTGCATCACTGGTTTTCTGACACGGTATGAAGTGTGCCATTTTGGAAAATCTATCCACTACCACAAATATTGAGTCAAACCCTCTTTGTGTTCTTGGCAACCCAAATATGAAATGCATGCTGACTGCATCCCATGGCCTCTCAGGTATTGGCAATGGTTGATAAAATCCTGCACTTTGTCTCTTTCCCTTCAAATGTTGGCAAATTCTTCATCTGTCTACGAATTTCTTGACATTTGCTTGCATTCCCAGCCAAAAATATGACTCATTCAATTTTGTGAACGTCTTGTCATGACCAAAATGTCTAGCCAATCCTCCACTATGTTTCTCTTTCATCAAATTCTCCCTCATGGGGCATTTTGGAGTACAAAGTTGATTACCCTTAAACAGTAATCCTTCTTGGATCATGTATTCTTCCCACTGGCTTCTGTCTCTGAGAATTTGATTCTCAGCTGCTTCGTATGCCTCTTTAAAATCTGGATCATCTCTGTACATGTCCCTGAGATCATCAAAACCCAGTGTTTTGACTTTGAAATCCTGCAATAGCAAACATTTCCTGCTCAAAGCATCAACAACCTTGTTAGCAGTTCCAGAAATATGCTTAATTACAAAAGTAAAGTTCTACATGTATTCAACCCATTTTACATGTCTTTGATTCAACTTTTCCTATTGAGTCACAAATTGCAGTGCATGAATGTCACTGTATAAGACAAACTCCTTCGGGATCAAGTAATGTCTCCATTTCTTTAGTGCCTGAATAATAGCATAAAACTCCTTGTCATACGAGGAGTATTTCACCTTCACTTCGTTCAGCTTCTCACTGAAGTATGTTATTGGCTTGTCTTCTTGACTCAAGACTGCTCCTATTGCAAATCCACTTGCATCGCATTTCACTTGAAATGTCTTTTGGAAATCAGGCAACACTAGAATTGGTTGTTCCGTGATTTTCCTCTTCACCAAATTAAAACTCTTCTCAGCCTCTTATGTACAGTGAAAAGATTTGTGTCTCTTCTTCACTGTGTCCATCATCAGTGCACTAATTCCACTGAAATTCCTGATGAACTTCCGATAGAAACTAGCCAATCCATGAAAACTTCTCACCTCAAATATGCTCTTCGGTGATGGCCAATTCTTGATCACCTCCACCTTATCTGGATCCATCCTTAATTTATCTGCAGAAATAACAAAACCCAAATAGATGAGTTTTGTCTTCATGAATGAGGATTTCTTCATGTTTATTTGCAGCTTCTCTTGCTGTAATCTCTTCATCACTGTAGCTAAGTGTTTTAGATGCTCTGCCTCTGTTTACTGAAGATCAATATGTCATCTAGATACACATTGACAAATTTTCCAATGAATTCCTTCAGGACTTCATTCATCAACCTCATGAAGGTACTTGGCACATTTTTTAAACCAAATGGCATAACAAGCCATTCATACAACCCTTCGTTAGTCTTGAAGGTTGTCTTCCATTCATCACCTTCTCTCATACAAATCTAGTGATATTCACTTTTCAAATCAATCTTTGAAAAAAAAAATTGCTCCACTTAAGAAATCCATCAGATCATCCATCCTTGGCAATGGAAATCAGTACCTGATGGTTATCTTGTTGATTTCCCTCGAGTCAATACACATCCTCCAGCCTTCGTCTTTATTTGGACTGAGTACTGTCGGAACAACACATGGACTCAATATTTCTCTAACCAACCCTTTGTCCAACAAATCCTGGACTTGTCTCTTGACCTCTTCATTCTCCTGCGGCATTAATATGTACACTGCTTTGTTTGGTAAACTAGCTCCAGGTATGAGATCAATATGATGACTCACACTTCTGATTGGTGGCAACGAATGAGGTAGTTCGTCCACTACTATGTCAGCAAACTCTTCTAGCAGTTTCTGAACCTCTTCTGGTAGATCATCTACCCTTGTGTTGGTTAAAACAATCGTTGGCTTCCTAACCACAATGAATTGCGTTTCCTCCTTCTTCTTGACCTCGGTAAGAAGTTCCTTCCCACTCATGAGAAGTACAGTGTTGCTTACTTCAGGTTTCCCCTCCTTATCTTTGATTGGAAGCAACATGTGAGTTCTCCCATTCTTCTCTAGGGTGTATGTGTTCATCCTCCCATCATGAATCACATTTCTGTCATATTGCCACGGTATACCCAGCAATAGATGAAAAACATCCATGGGAATAACATCACAGGGTATCTTATCATTATATCCTCCTATCTTAAATTCAACTAAACATTGCTCAATGACATTTACCTGATGTCTTTTTTGTAGCCATGAAACTCTATATGGACTTGGATGTTCAATCGTCTTCAGCTCCAGATTTTCTACCATCTCTGTAGAAATGATATTATTCGTGCTACCACTATCCACAATGACCTTGCATACCCTATCCTTGGTTTTGCAAGCAGTCTGAAAAAGTTTGTTTCGTTGGACTGAACTCTCCACCTCCTTCTCTAGTGTCAAAAGATATTTTCGCATCATCATCGATCTTTCGCCTTCAGTATCCTCTGCCTCAACATTCTTCCTCTGTGCTTCGGAAATGTGAGCCTCACCACCTTCCTTCTTCTTATCTAGACATTCATAAGATTTGTGTCCATTCTTTCCACATGTGAAGCACTTTATTACTCCACCTCTTCCTCTTCCTCTACCCCTGGTACGAGGGAAAATGTTTCCATATGCATACTGACCTCTCTATTCGGTATGATGTCCTCTCTGCTAACTTTCACTTCTCTCAGTCTGAGTCTGAGGTTTTTTTCCATCTTCTTTGTGTTTCTGATTTCTATCCTAGGCAACTGATTTTCCTCTGGCTTGACTTCTGCCTCGGCCTCTCTGACCTTGTTTTTGACTCAGCTTCTCTTCAGCTTTTAGAGCCATATGATAAGCATCTTCCACCGTTCGAATGGTCATCACACTCATCTCATCCTAAATGTCATATCTCAGGCCATTCATGTACCTGGCAACCTTTTCATCATCGCCTTCCCAATGACCTGCCCTGATGTTCAGCTTGTAGAATTCTTCAGTATATTCCTTCACTGTCATCAACTTCTGTCTCAAATTTTTCATTCTTCGAAACAGAGTGATCTGGTAATCCCTGGGAATGAATTTTTCTTTCATCTTCGCAATCATCCTATCCCAACTCTTGATTTTTTTCTTGCCTTTGCAACGTCGGTCAGCTTGTAGTTCATCCCACCACAATGTTGCATGTCCTTTCAATCTTGTGACAGCATGTCTGACCTTCTTTCCTTCCTCGACATCTTCATAGTCAAAATAAGTGTCTAGAGCTCTAATCCAATCTAGAAGCTCTTCAGCATCCAGGTTTCTCTCATAAACTGGGATGTCCATTTTTGCCTTGGCACCCATCCTTGCAACAACTCTAATCAAGCGTTCATTTGTGGCATCTTCCGCTGAAATTTCTTCTTCTTCATGTTCAACTTCATTTTCACTTTCGGAATCACTAAGATCCCCAGCACCGACTATGCGTCTCTGTGCCATCTCCATGTCCTAAAGTTTGGCGCGTAAATCATGCATTTCTCTTACCATGGTTGGGTCAAGCATCTGCCTACCTCTTCTTCTCGATATTTCCCTCTCCTCTGGTGGATCAGGTGTTTTCCTGTCCCTTCTTCTTGGCGGCATGGTGAATTTTCCTTTTCCTTGCTACAGAAAGAAAAGAAACCTTTCTATGCTCTGATACCAAACCTGATGCAGATTGGCCCCTCTACCTCGGCAAAGCCTCTGTGTTGACCTCCTGGTCTTAACGAATCGTTCTAAATTCACCTTCGAGCCGAAGTGGCTCTTTCGATTCTTCACTAGAATCTCTGTTAGAAACCCGATTCATAGGTCCTTCCTTTTCCCCTGTCATGGCTTCTACACATACCTAATCTCTTCCCGACAGAAATTTTAGGTTTCGGGGTTTCGCGATTCCCATTGTTGAGAACCTCAGTCTTCTCAATCCCCCGATCTCCAATATGCCGATTTTCCGAAGCGACTTTAAATTCAGTTAGCCCCTTGGGCTATACCTTCTGGTCCATGTGACCACCATTCCATATGACCGTAGTCCTATGTCTTTCATGATTTTGAGCTTTCAAATGCTGAAACGCATGGACCCTTTGTCCTCAGGATTTCCCGATTCTTCGAATCCCGATTTTTCGAAATGGTTTCCCTTTCGGGATTTTTCTTTGTAAACCTAGATTGTTGCCATGCATCCCCTAGAGATGGACGATCCTTGTCATTTCGTGATTTCAGGTTTTTGAAACACCGAAATGCCTATGGGTTCTTCCCTTGGAACTCCCAAATTTTTGATTTCCGATCCTCTGATATGAATAAATGACGTCAATTGGTCCCACAATGGAGCTTTCCTCCCTGTCATGGTTTCAGACTTCGCAATTACGAAATGTGTGTGCTTCCTGTCTTCAGGATTCGTGAAACGTCGAATCCCAAAATGTCGATGGACTCTCTTATCGGGATTTTTTTTCGAATTCTCAGATTTCCGCCACGCATCCTCCTATGATGGACGGTCCTCGATCATTTTGTGATTTCATGAAATCAAATTCCGATGTCCTCCTATCCTCTTGAACCCAAAAATCTTGACATGCAAAATGTCGACGGGCTCTTGATCATCGCCCACGTGTCTCAACTGACGGATTGTCCTGATTCAGTCTCGGGATTTCGCGGCTTGCGATTCCCCGATGTCGCAGTTTCCCTGTCAACTCAAAACCCCAGTAGCCAAAATACCAACGGGTTCTTGATCTTCGCCACATGTCTCAACAGATGGACAGTTCAGATCAAGATCAGGATTTTCACTATGAAGAGACCCAATCTCCTGTCCTCGAGACTTTCGATATCCTGAATCCCAAAGTCCCGATATCCCAATGCCTTTCGAGATCTTCACTCTACTTGCGAGAGTTTAACCCTCGTGCAACTCCTGTCAGATCCCACGAATGACGGGTATCTAAGTGAGGATCTAATGGCTCACGATCCCCTAAGCTTGAACCTTGGAAACAGTCATAACCTCCTTGCTTCTCTGTCAGATCGGACGGCTGGCAAGATTTCGCAGATTCTCTACGAAGAATTTTGACCGTCTGTCTCTTCCCTTCGACGACTTTGCGGGTTCGAATCCTTCTGAGGTTTTCCATGACTTCGAGTCTTTCAAGAAACTCCTGCATGCACTCCTTGCGGAAAACATTCAAACACTTTAGTGTTGAACACCGTCGACTCCGCGCACTCCTTGCAGCAATAGTCCTTCAATAATTTCTCAAGTTTCAAACCCTGGATTCAAACTTGGTCTTTGCACACCTTGCACGACTCCTGCGTCAAATCTGCCCTTCAAAGGAAATGAGAACAAAAGCTAAGCTATCTGATCTTTCAGAGACAAAACCTATGAACCCTTTTGTCAACACACTCCTTGCGGAAAATTCAACTGCACTCCTTGCAAGAACTCTCGCTCAGACAGAGAAACAATTAAAACTCATTTCCTAACTCTTTCTTTCTCAGACTTCAAACATAATCCTGAAATAATTCATACAGAGCATAGAAAGAAAATGTATAACAGAAAGAGTAAAACCATGAACATACCATTCAGCATACACATACAAGAAACAAATACAACACCATGAATCTGAATTAAGACTTCTTCTATTAACTCAAATCTCTATACATGGGTCTTTTTCAAACACAGTTTCTTTGTTCCAGCTCTGTATGCTCCTCTCTTGGTAATTTTTTTCACTCTCTCACAATAATACAATGAGGGTGTCTATATTCGTTTTCCCTCCACTCCTAAAACTGTCTAATCTTAGACTTCAAAGCTACCTACTAACATAAATCCCTTCTTATTCCTTCAGACGAGAGCGGATCGCTCAAGGTCTGATTACAATCTATAAGTACGCCTCTCCTTAACTATTACATTTACGTTTGGTGCATCCATCTTCAAAAGTTTTTAAACAATTTATCATGTGTCCAAAATGCGTTGGCACTTGCCCCACGCTCGCTTGACATTGGCGATTCTCCTGCATCAAAATATCTGAACTCCAAAGACCCGAATGATATCTCTACCATTGATCTGAGGGGGACATGCATCATTGTATCATGGATTTTGGGTGAAATTCTCTGGGAGCAAGCGGAGTTTGAGAATTGAAACTCCTGAATCCCAAAAGGAGAAATTGATCTTGTATGTTGGTTTGGAGGGACACATGTCATCTGATCACTGAGACCAAGGTTTGCGCATGGAAAAAGGAAAGAAGTTAGAGTTGTTTATTGAAGAGGATAGATGTCAATAGATCTTCCATTCCAGAAGATATCCAATCAGCAACAATAGGGTTTGAAATTTGAATCTCACAGAGCCCAGATCATAGAGTAAATCTCAGTCGTTGATGGAGGAAGGAGAGATCTGGTCTGCATACTTTAGAGGAGAGATATGAACCATCCATTCAGGAGCACCGTAAATATCATGAGATCAACGATCGTGCTCCATTGTGGGGCCAGAACATTCTCGGGCCTTAATCTTTCATGAGCAGGCCGCAATCGAAACCACGGTTTTAGAGAAAGGACGCATGGAGGCTCATGGTGAATTGTAGGGAGAAAATCAGTTTGGTCTAAACCACCTTTGGACGTGCTCGCAATCGCATGTTCATATGAATCTCATAGCCCAAGGTCATATCATGAAAAGGAGCCAGCGCTCACTAGATAGAAATCAGGAAGCACCCTTTTGATTAGGCGATTGGTCACCATCGATGGTCACATGAAGGAAGGGCTTAGAAGCCAAAGAATCCATAATTGAATGACTGTAACTGATAGAGAAGATGAAAAGTCTCGACTACCAGAGAAGATAAGGAATCTCATCATAACGACCACTGATGATGAACTCATAGGGAACAGAACCGCTAGAGAATATGAAGATTTTCCATGATGATCAAGTAGATTACTCGACGTGAGAAATGCATACAAAATAGAGAAGTGAAGGCATTCAGCTAGTTATCCATGCAGTCATGAGGAATATAAGGAGTGAAAAACCTATAGGGAAGAACAATGATTTAGTGAAGAGGATGTAGAGGCATAATGCATAGGATGCATTTCATGCACAAAGAATATAAAAACGCAAAACAGAGAAGAGATGTTGTTGTTGTTGAGTGTGTTTCATGTGGGTAGAATCATGTTGTGTGTAGGAGTTGAAGCACACAAAAGAGGCATGGTGCATAGAATGGAAAGAAGACATAGATCATAAATCGTAGAAGAAGCAAGGAACATAAATTCATATCTGAGAGAAGAACAGAAAGCGCAGTAGACGTGAGTAAAGAGACACAGATGCAGGAGAGAAAAGCAGCATAGAAGAATAGTGATGAGACTGGTAAGCCATAGATAAACATTGTATCACTGTGATAAAGTTATAAAAAGAAAATATTTATATTTCAGTGTGGCAGGGAGGTGCTTGGAAGGATTGGTGTCCTCAGAGTTTCAAGTGGGTGCTTGAACACAGGGAGTTGTATCTTCCATCTAGTTGCAGCCAGAAAAACTAGGGTGTCAGGGTGGTGCAAGGGAGAACTATTGTTCTCTATTATATAGGTCGATGCTTGTGTGACTGGAAGTTGGTGCTTCCATCTAGTTGGTGTTGGAACACTTAGGGAGTTGGTGCTTCCTTCTAGTGGGTGCTAGAGAAACCAAGGAGTTGGTGATTCCTTCTAGTGGGTGCTAGAGAAACCAGAGAGTTAGTGCTCTCAGCAAGTTGCATATTGCAAAATAGAGGTGGTATCCTCACAATGAGTTGGTGCTCATTGAATGATAATGTACAGAAAATAAAGATTACTTATCATATCAAGAAGAATAGGTTTTTCCCTTTATGGGTTTCCTCAAGAAATGTTTGTCTTTGTGTATTTCATGTGAGTGATTGATGTTTAATATTATATTTCTTACTTCTTTGCATCATTTTGATCATCATTGAGTGTTCTATGAAGAGTTTAAAATGGTAATAATTGTTTAAGAATAGTAACAATTGATTCACCCACCC
>ML776760.1:545710-560258 GCA_009831015.1 Picea engelmannii | reverse complement strand
CCCCCCCCCCCCCTCTCAGTTGTCCAACAATTGGTATCAGAGTCGGTTCCTTTTATTTAAAGGTAGATCAGTAAGCTTAAAGATGTCAATTCATGAAGTAACTTCAACCAATAAGGCCCCTTTGTTCAATGGAACAAACTTTTCCTTCTGGAAAGTTAGGATGAGAACCTACATAATGGATTTAGGTGAAGATTTATGGGATGTGTTAGAGATTGGTTATGTAAAGCCAGTTGTACTAGCTAATAAAGATGACAAGCTAGAATTCAGCTTCAACGCTAACGCTATTAATGGTATTCTGAGTGGGCTTGCAGAAGCAGAATTTGTAAAAGTTATGCACTTAGAAACTACCAAAGAAATGTGGGCCAAACTCATTAGTAGTTATGAAGGTAATGAGAAGGTAAAGGATGTCAGGCTTCAAACCTATAGATTACAGTTTGAAAAGATAAAGATGAAAGAAGATGAAATTGTTGGGAAGTACTTTCTGAGAATTGAAGAACTAGTGAATGCCATGAAGAGTCTTGGTGAGAAGTTTGAAGACGTAGTTTTAGTCCAAAAGATTTTAAGATCCTTTCCAGATAGGTTCAACCCAAAGGTCTCTTCTATAGAACAAATTAATGATCTCAAAAATATGCCTTTTGATCAACTTCTAGAAACATTGACTGCATATGAAATGAGGATAGGTAAACATAATTCCACCTCTAGAGAAGCATCATTTAAAGATGATAAGAATGAGGATTCTAAGCCTGATGAAATTGAAGCAAAATTTGTGAGAAGACTAAAGAAAGGATCAGGCAAGTAGGAAGGAAAATTTCCCTTCAAATGTTTTAACTATGCAAAGATAGGTCACTTTGCATCTAAGTGTCCACACAAGAAGCAGGATCAGAATTCTGAATGTGAAAAGAAGTTCAAACCCAAGATATTTGGTAAAAAGAAAAGTTTATGTGTATACAATGATGACTCTTCAGAAGACACAGATAGTGACTCCTCGTGTGAAGATAAGATTAATGACTTTATGCTTATGGCCCAAGAGAATTATGATAATAAAAGCACAGGAAGTAATGTTGACGATGAAGAAGATGTGGTTGACTTGGAAGGAGAACTAATTAGTGCTCTAGAATAAATTGCTAGACTCAAATCTAAGAAGAAAAATAAAAAACAATTGTTGTTACAGTTTGAGAATGACAATAAAGAACCTAATGAATCCTTTTCCCTGATAAAAGTGGAATTAGAAGAGGCAAAGAAAATACAGGACATTCTGAAAAAACAGTTATCATAAAAGAAGGCAATATGTGAAGCCTTGGAAGAAGAGGTAGTAAAAATCAAAAAAGAGATGGAGAATTTTAAAACATTGTATCGTCAAAACCTTCCAAGCATTAAAGCCACAGCTGAACTAAATGACATTCTGAGCAAACAGAGATCTCCTTTGTTGAAGACTGGTTTAGGTTATGTAAATGGTTCAAGAAGCAAGCATCCATAAAGCAAAGAGCTAGTAAAGATGATCAAGTTCCAAGTCAGCAGACAATCAGACCATGAGAGTACTTTGTCACCTAAACTTAATAAAGACAAGATGATCCCTGATCAGAAACAAAGAGATCAGAATATGGAGCAACAAATGCCAAGAAGAATTCCATCCATCAGGTACCAAAATTTATTTCATGGTTACTATTTTTACTATTCTAATTTTTTTCATAAGATTGTAAACTGTCAAATTAAGTTTAGAGACATGCAACTGAGGAGGTCGAGAAATAGTCAATATTTACAACATAGAACCAAGCAGCCAATGAATAGACAACACATCACCAATCACTTTGACCTAATTAAAAATGAGCTCAAATGTTATAATTGTCATAACTTCGGCCACAAAGATTCAAACTTCCATTTGAAGAAGTAGAAGGAAGATCCAAGGATAAATCCTTTAGCTAGAAATGCCATCACATGGAAAAAGAAAGACAGTGAAAAATGCAATCTAGTACTTTCATCTCAAAAACAAAAATACCCCTTGTATATAGACAGTGGATGTTCCAATCACATGATTGGAGACAAGAATAAATTTATGTCTATAAGTAAAAGAAAAACAGGAAATGTAACCTTTGGAAATGATGAACCAGGTAAAATCCAGGGTAAAGGGATGGTGAGTTTGAGTAATGGTAAAGGAAAATCCCAGGATGTTCTTCTTGTAGATGGGCTGAAACATAAGTTTCTCAGTGTAATTCAAATGTGTGACAGAGGATGTGAAGTGGTGTTCACTTCCAAGGATTGTAAGATAAAGTCTATAAACTCAGGACAAGTTGTGGCTAAAGGCATAAGGACATAAAACAATGTATATGTGCTGAAAGAAGATAAAGAAAAGTGGCATCTAAGAAAACATGATGAAATTTGTTTATGGCATCGAAGACTTGGACATCTAAAATTTGACCACTTAATCAAGCTCAAATATCTTGAGGCAATAAAAGATCTTCCAAGAATATAAAATCCACAAGACTCTATGTGTAAACCCTGCCAAGTAGGAAAGCTAACTAGGACACAGTTTAAATCCAAGAGCTCTACTTCAATAGAGAAACCACTCCAATTAGTTCATATGGATTTATTTGGACCATCAAGATGGTAAGGAAAACTACTTTATGTTGATCATTGATGATTACTCCATACTTACTTGGGTTTCTTTTCTCAAAGAAAAATTTGAATCATTTGAGAAATTTAAAATATTTAAGGCTTTAACTGAGAATCAAACAAGAAAGAGGTTAAGGTAGTAAGATCAGACAGAGGAGGATAATTTATGTCAAGTGATTTCAAGGAATTATGTGATAAACATGGGATCAAGAGGGAATACACAATCCCAGGAACTCCATAACAAAATGGAGTAGTTGAGAGGCAAAATAGAACAGTTCAGCAAATGGCCAGGTCAATGATGAATGAGAAGAACATTGGTCAAACTTACTGGGTAGAGGAAATACACACAACATTCCATATTCTTAACAAGGCCCACCTCATACCACATAGTGACAAGACACCTTATGAACTATGGTATGGAAAACCTGCTTCAATCAAACACTTCAAAGTCTTTGGGAGTAAGTGCTACATAAAGAATAATAATGAAAACCTTGGCAAGTATGATGATAGGGTTGATGAATGCATATTCTTAGGATATGCTACCAATAGTAAAGGATATATATGTTTTAATAAAATATTGCATAAATTAGTTGATTTCATTGGCTTAAAGGTTGATGAAGGAGTCCCAGAAAGAGAGGTGAGCAATATTGAGCTTACTACAGAGCACATATCTGAAACTAAATATGAACAGGTCCAAGAATCATATGGAGAAGAGACACCCGGACAAGAAGATTCAGGACAGCAATTAGCATCAAATCCTTCCTCCAGAATTACTCAAAAAATCATCCTAAAAGTTAGATAATTGGTGAGAAAGACAAAGGTGTACAAACCAGGAGAAGGATAATCAAAGACACCGAGAAATCACATATGGCCTTCATATCCATGGTGGAACCCAAGAACTTCAATGAAGCCAGTGAAGATTTAAATTCGTTAAAATCAATGAATGAGGAACTGGACCAGATTGAAAAGAATGACACTTGGGAACTCGTTCCTAGGATAGCATATAAAAATGTAATAGGATGAAAATGGGTCTACAAAAATAAGATGAATGAGAAAGGAAATATTGTAATAAATAAGGCTATATTGGTCTACAAAGGATATGCTCAAATAGAAGGATTGGACTTTGATGAAACATTTGTGCTTGTAGCAAGATTATAATCTATTAGAATGTTTCTTGCCTATGCTTTTCATAAATAGTTTAAATTCTATCAAATGGATATCAAGTCATCTTTCCTAAATGGAGATCTAAAAGAAGAAGTCTATATGGAACAACCAAAGGGTTTCCAACTGTCAGATAACCCTGACTTTGTCTGCAAGCTAAAGAAATTCCTGTATGGGTTGAAATGAGCTCCTTGTGTCTGGTATCACAGACTGGATACGTATATACAAGACAAAGGGTTCAAGAGAGGAACAGTTGACAGCAATCTATATATCAAAACAAAAGGTAATGATCTACTCATTGTGTTGGTCTATGTAGATTACATCAACTTCGGTAGTAATAATGCTTCATTGGTAAAATGGTTTTCTTCTGCCATGCAGTCTGAATTTGAAATGTCTATGATAGGGGAATTGTCATTTTTTATTGGCCTACAAATTACTCAGAGGTCTGAAGGAATATTTATTTCTCAAGAAAATTATCTAAGAGACATGTTGAAAAGGTTTAAAATGGAAGATTCTAAACCTATGAGCACACCTATGGTCACTGGATGTAAGTTAAGAAAGGATGATGATTCACCTGATGTTGATCAAAGTTCATATAGGTCTATGATAGGCAGCCTATTGTACATCATAGAATTTCGTCCAAATATAATGCATGTTGTTGGAATGGTAGGAATATATCAGGCCACACCTAAACAGAGTCATTTGTTAGCTGTCAAAATAATATTCAGATACTTGAAAGGAATAATGGACTATGGCCTATGGTATCCTAGGAATCAGAATTTTCAACTATCAGTCTATTCAGATGTTGATTGTGCTAACTGTGTGGATGAAAGGAAAAGCACGAGTGGAGGTGCATTATTCTTAGGAGATTCCCTTGTATCATGGTTGAGCAAGAAGCAAGGTTCCATTTCCTTATCAACTACAGAAGATGAATACATTGCAGCTGCCACCTATTGTACCCAAGTATTGTGAATGATTCAGACACTTGTAGACTTGGAGGTAAAATATACTACACCAATCCCAATTCATTGTGGTAATACCAGTGCAATCAGTCTGTCAAAGAACCTTATGTTTCACTCCAATACCAAGCATATACCCATCAAGTATCACTTCTTGAGGGAACAAGTGACGAATATTGTTGTTTCTTTGCATTATATTCCTTCCAAAGATCATATTGTTGATATCTTCACTAAACAGCTTGCAAAAGCTCAATTTGAGTATCTACGTGAGAAGTTGGGCATGAACCCATTATCAACCTAAGAGGGTCCATCCTGTCAAGGGTAATATGTATTGGTTGAATATCGGATACCTCTGAAAAGTACTGCAACAGCTCAGGGGGAGCATGTTTTCTTTGACATTGATGTCAAAGGGGGAGAAAAGGAGTGGTTTGGATGCTACAATTGGAGATATAAGTAGAACAGTGAAGTCATTCAGGGTTGCCATCAATGTCAAAGGGGGATATTATTGGCATGTTTACAGGCAGAGTGTGCTTGTCATGATAGCAAGATCAGAGTGTGCATCGATGGTGAAACAGGAATAGCGTAAGCTCAGGTGAAGAAGCAAATAGTATGCAGAGATCAAAGCTCAAGAGAGATAGCGTTCTGAGATGCGCAGGCGAGATCCCATACATCAAGGCTCATAGAAGAATAAAAGGTTGTGGCCTTTGACACTTGTAGATTTGAGAAAGACAAAGCTCAAAAGGATGAGCGACAATGGTCATTGGATCACCAATCCCGAATACCCAATGTCTATTAGATTAGAGTCCAATGACCAGAGGAAGTGCAGAGGAGAAGTACAGATCTAATTCGTTGGATCTGAGCGTTGAGGACCAACAACCATCGGATCCAGTATAACTGTGAAGAGGATAAGTCTGAGATCCATCCTCCAACTCTGTGAAATGAAACATCATGATAAGATATGAATCATTGGATCTAGAGGACATGTGGTGAGAGATCAACATTTCGCTGACTCGCGAACTGGAAAAGTCAAAGGTAAGAGTTGTAGGAACTCATGAAACGTGAAGTCCCGATAAGATCTGGACCATTGGATCACAGAGGGATATGGGTCGTTGATCTAGAGTATTTCAGATATCGGGAGTTGGAAGAGTCAGGGTTAGCTCATGTTCAAACACCCAACACACGAAGTCGCGATTTGATCATAGTCGTTGGATCAATTTTGAGTAGAAGGATAGGATAACCTGGCAAAGTTACATCGCAGAAATATCGAGTCATTGATCCAAGATCCTGATCAAACGAACAACATTCACTTCGAATATAGAGATGTGAGGAGTTTACTCTGAGGAAAGTTTGAGATTTGAAATCCCCGTAATGTGAAGTTTCGTCAACCGTCAGATCTGTAGATCAGACAATGACCGTTAGATCATGGCAGACCACATCAGCAAAGACACATGGTGCAATCAGACAATGACAAGTTTCAAGTTGATTCGGCATTTCAGGTATGTGGAAGCAACAAATCCAAGTGACACATGGCAGTTGCTTGGATCATGAAATGTCATCGAGTGACGCAAGAGTTACGTCACTCCGGGATTTTTACTTCGAGAGTTTTACCACCAGTACTCACCCAAAGACCCAAATTCATGAAGTACAAATTACCCAGAGCGGAGGATAGTCATTGGATTAAAGAGGACACGCATCAGTGGATTGTCAACTCCAGGAAAAATCAAAGGAAGATAAAATGAGAGTTTTGAAATCTCCGAAGTCCAGAGACCCGAAGGAGATCTCGACCATTGATCTAAGGGGGACACACATCGTTGGATCATGGACTCTAGGTAAAATTCTCCAAGAGAAAGTGGAGTTTGAGAATCGAAACTCCTGAATCCTGAAATGAAAAATCGATCTCATCCATTGGTTTGGAGGGACACATGTCATATGATCACTAAGACCAAGGTTTGCATTTGGAAAAAGGAAAGAAGGCAGAGCCGTCAATTGAAGAGGACATGTGTCAGCAGATCTTCCATTCTGGAAGATATCCAGTCAGTAGCAACAGGGTCTGAGATTTGAATCTCAAGGAGCCTGGATCACGGAGTAAATCTCAATCGTTGATGGAGGAAGGAGAGATCTGGTCCACATACTTGAGAGGACAAATCTGAACTTCCCATTCAGGAGAATTGTAAATATCATGAGATCAATGATCGTGCTCTATTGTGGGGCCAGAGCATGCTCGAGCCTTAATATTTCATGAGAAGGCCGCAATCGAAACCACGGTTTTGGAGAAAGGATGAGTGGAGGCTCATGGAAAATTGCGGGGAAAAAAGAATTTTGGTCTAAACCACCTTTGGACATGCCCACAATTGCATGGTCACATGAAGCTCATATCCCAAGGTCATATCATGAAAATGAGCCAGCGCTCACTCGACAGAAATCGGGGAGCGCCTTTTTGTTTAGGCGATTGGTCACTGTCGGTGGTCACATGAAGGAAGGGGCTTAGAAGCCAAAGAATCCATAATTGACTGGTTTTAACTGATAGAGAAGACAAAGAGTCTTGACTGCCAGAGAAGCTAAGGAATCTCAGCATAGCGGACACTGATGATGAACTCACAGGGAACAGAACCGCCAGAGAAGATGAAGAGTTGCCATGATGATAAAGTACATGACTCGACGTGAGAAATAAATGCAGAACAAAGAAGTGAAGGCATTCGGCTTGTTATCCATGCAGTCGTGAGGAAGAGACGGAGAGATGGAGTGAAAAACCTATAGGGAAGAATGATGATGTAGTGAAGAGCATGCAGTGGCATAGCGCATAGGATGCAGTTGGTGCACAAAGAATATAAAAACGCAGAATAGAGAAGAGATGTTGTTGTTGTTGAGTTTGTTTCATGTGGGTAGAATCATGTTGTGTGTAGGATATGAAGTGCACAGAAGAGGTATGGTGAATAGAATGGAAAGAAGACACACAACATAAAGTGTATAAGAAGCAAGGAATGTAAATGCATATCTGAGAGAAGAACAGAAAGCACAACAGACGCGAGTAGAGAGACATGGATGCAAGAGAGAATAGCAGTGTAGCAGAACAATGATGAGACTGGTAATCCATAGATAAATACTGTATCACTATGATAAAGTTATAAAAATCAAAGATTTATATTTCAGGGTGGTAGGGAGGTTCTTGGGAGGATTGGTGTCCTCAGAGTTTCAAGTGGGTGCTTGAACATAGGGAGTTGTAGCTTCAATCTGGTTACAGCCAGAAAAACCAGGGTGGCAGGGTGGTGAAAGGGAGAGTTGTTGTTCTTTGTTATATAGTTCGGTGTCTGTGTGACTGGAAGTTGGTGCTTCCATCCAGTTGGTGTTGGAATACTTAGGGAGTTGGTGCTTCCTTTTAGTGGGTGCTAGAAAAACCAGGGAGTTGGTGTTTCCTTCTAGTGGGTGCTAGAGAAACTAGAGAGTTGGTGCTCTCAGCAAGTTGCAGCTTGTAGAACAGAGGTGGTAGCCTCAAAATGAGTTGTTTCTCATAAGAATGATAATGTACAGAAAATAAAGATTACTTATCATATCAAGAAGAAGAGGTTTTTCCCTTTATGGGTTTCCTTAAGAAATATATGTCTCTGTGTATTTCATGTGTGTGATTGGTGTTTAATATTCTATTTCTTACTTCCCTCCATCATTGTGATCGTCATTGAGTGTTCTGTGAAGATTTTAAAATGGGCATAATTTTTTAAGCACAGTAACAACTAATTCACCCCCCCCCCCTCAGTTGTCCTACAAGGGGAGGGACCAATTTGGCCCTCTTAAAATAGGAGAAGTTGAAAGATTCTTCTTTAAAATTTCAAAATAAATTTGACATTGAGGATCCCAATGGAATTCATCATCCTTTTCTAATAGTTTGAACACTGGGCCATATAGGCTTGTAAACTTTTGAGTAAATCTTATATAGTATCTAGCATGCCCTAAGAATCTTCTAACTTCTTTTTGGGAACTAAGGGTTTTGATTCGAGAAATGATGTCAATTTTAGTAGGATCTACCCTTATTTTGGTACCGAAAATATGATGGCCTAAAAAAATCCCCTTAGTGAGCATCATTCTAGATTTTTCATGATTGAGGGAAAGGTTGGTCTCTCTACACCTAATCAATACCTTTTCCAAGTCTAAATCTTGTTGGAAATCATCCCCATCTACCGTGAAGTCATCCATATAGACTTCTACATAGTCATGGATTAAATTAGAAAAGATGGCCAAGAGATCCCACCGAAAGGTGGCAGGGGCATTACATAATCCAAAGGAAAGAACCCTATAAGTATAAGTACCCTAGGGGAAATTAAAAGTGGTATTTTCCTGATCCTCTGGTGCAATTTGGATCTGGTTATAACCACTGAACCCATCCAAGAAGGAAAAATACTTTTTCCTAGACAGAGTATCCAACACTTGGTCTATAAAAGGTAAAGGAAAGTAGTCTCTAAAGTTAGCCTTATTTAGCTCTCTAAAATCCACACAAATTCTCCATTTTCCATTTTTATTAGGAACAATGACTAATGGAGATACCCACTTACTATATGAAATGGGATATATAAAATTGGCATGTAGGAGATTTTGGAGCTCTTATTTCACTATATCCTTTAAGGTTGGATTCATTCTTATTTGAGGCTACCTAATAGGTTTGGCTTGATAATTGGTGTAAATATTGTGCATACAAGTATCTGGGTGAATCACTTTCATGTCGGAGTAATCCCATGCAAAAGCACCAGACTGCCCCTCAATCATTTGGATCAATTTTTTTTATTGATCGGATTCCAAGCTAGTCTTGATGTGTAGACACTTTCTAGGACTGATTTCAACAGTTTGAACAGATGACTCACTTCCTTCATTTGTTGTTGAAATAGTAAACAATGCAACGGTGGAAGGATGACAAATTTCTTGAAATTCAGAACTGAAAATGTGTGTATATTCCTGAAAAGATTATGGATATTCAATGCATTCAGTATTAGCTAAGAATAGGCTTAGAATTTGTTCTTCAGTTTGTTCTTGAATACCTTTTATTTGTTCAATTGTTAACAAGGGTTGAGCACATTCCTCCTCCCCATATGGATTCCCCAACCATAAAGGAATTTCGGTAGTTGGTTGGGCAGGGGGGAATAGAGTGAAATTTTGGATATGAATCCCATTGGAAATTGTCATGTATCTAGACCAAAAACCAATAAATGCATCAAAAATGGCCAACCAAGGTTGACCAAGCACCACTAGATGTCCATGTTTGGAGGATTTTGGATGTATTACCAAGAAATCTATAAGATACTCCCAGGAAGCTAGGGTGATTGTTACATCATCCAAACTTCCTGTTGGACTAATGATTGATTTATCTACTAATTCCAATAGGTCATGAGTTGGCCTTAAGTGTTTTAGTTGCAATGTTTGCATGGTACCAACAAGAATAACATTTATTACTGCCCCAAGATCAATAGGTGTATTTGGTAAGGAAATTTCATTGATTTATATGGTTACCACTAGGTTTCCTCGATCATTGTATTTAAATGGAATTTTTTATATAAATTCAAACAATTTTCCAACCACCTATATAACAAGAGGCTCCTTCCTATTTCTCCCGAGATTTTTAATGCAAAGGTCCCTTACAATATTGGCATAAATAGGAATGTATTTAATATCTTGTAGCAGGGGAATCTTTACACATATATTTCTTAGCTCTTCTTCCAGATTGTGTCCTAAAGGAATCTCAGGTTTGTTTATAAGAAACCTTTATGGATAAGGTGGAGAGTTATATTCTTGAGGTGATTTTGGTTGTGCAGTAGGTTTGGCTGAAAGGTCGGTAAGAATTTCCTCTATAGCATGGATGTCTCTATATTCATCTAGTTGATTTTCTGATTGTTCTTCTTGAATAACCATTGTGGAATTTGTTTTATTTAATACCTTCCCTAATATTAATTTGATTTCATTTAATGGAGTCAATATAATGACATAATTTGGGAAGGTATGCAGTTCCATATTTTGTACAGGTTGGGTATGTCTATTATTAGGGTTTGCAATGGGCTATGAAGGAATTGGGGTAGGATGAGGAGGATTTGGATTAAGTGGGGCTTGTAGTTGTTGTTTCTTTGGATTCATGGGAAATTTAAGATTCTTTTTTATTTGAGGAGGTGGAGGTAGTGAAGGGGGATTAAATCCTGGAAAAAGATGAGAGATATTAGAAGGGTATTGTGGGTATGTAGGAAAAGATGGTGGCTCAAAAGGGACATTCCCATAAGTAGTTCCCATCTATCCTTTTTTCCAAGGATGTCCTTGTGGTTGTTGCGGTGTCCACTGGGAATAATACATTGGAGGGATCCATTTCTATTATGGGTATTGCATGGAGGGGTCTTGGAACATGTTAGGATTGTGTTGCCTCCATAGTCTCTTAGGGGGATATGAAGGGTCTTGGGGATCTACTCCTCCTTTATAGATAGATTGAAGGCCAGGTAGTGAAGGATACCTTTCATTATGATGATCCTCCATGCAAATTCCACAAACTTCTATGTCATTAACAGGGCACTCCTTCTCAGGGTGTCTCTTCCTACATCGAGGACAGAAAATTGCCAAGGCAACATTCTCTTCCTCTTGTTTCCTCATGATTTTAAGGGTATCCAATTGGATGCTTAGTGTATCTAGGATATATGTTTTAAAATTCTCTAGCATATTTACTAATTCCATTCTTGTGACCCCTCCTGTAGTAGGTTTATCAATTTTGTTTACAGGGTCTCTTGAACTTTTCCTAGTTTTGGCTTAACTACGGGAGTACTTTTTACAATACTCAGCAATATCAACAATTGGTTTTTGGTATACATCCCCAGAACTCATAAGTTTCAATACCTCTATACAATCATCCCTAACACATTTTTAAAAAAAATAGTCCTAACTGTGGCTATGTCAAGGGAAAATTGTTTCGTCTTTTGGTAGTTATAGAGGAACCTTTCCAAGTAATCCTCTACACTTTCCTCCTCATATTTTTGCATCTTGAATATGTCATTCCTAGAATATCTAGGTCTACAATAATCCTGACATTTTTAGAGAAACTTTTCCTTCATGGCATCCCAGGATAAAATACTATGCTCCTCTAAACTCATGAACCATCTTAATGTTGATTATTTTAGTGCATGTGACACTTAGTAAGGTGCATACAACACTTGATAACACTTGAGACACTTACCAAGGTGCATACGACACTTTTACGACACTTTCAACACTTAGGGTGAGGTACTTGAGTGTGGAATTTTGATGTGTAACAGTATCCTCCCTAAAGTGTGAGGTCATAAGAGAAATTGATGGTTGAAACACTTTACAAATTATTCAATGCAAGGGTGTGGAGTTGGAGAACCTGGAAGAAGCTACAAACAACCATCAAACAATATTAATATATGTTCCATTTCTGAGGAAGGCATACCTATGCTCGAAATAAAAATGACTCAAATCATGGTCATTGACCAATACACTATGGATCCATGAAAAATACCAACTAAGGATATAGCCACTAGAGATACAATGTGGATCCATACCTCCATGACATGAACTGATCGTATCCATGAAAAATACACAATGGAGCTACGAGATTCTAAAATCATAGCAACGGACCAAAACAATGTGGATCTATGTGACAATATATATATATATATCAGCATGCTCAAATGATCTCCTTCGTAGACTGGGCAAAGCAGATAATAGAGTGAACACTCAAACAAGGGTCTTCATCCTAATCCCGATGTGGTACAAATATAGCCATGTGAATAGATTATTTGATGTCAAACATGGTAGAAACCACTTGATTACCGATCATTGAGGTAAACCATTAACAAGTGTGAGGGAAATCACCAATGATGTCAATGACTCCCAAGGTACCCTAGTACATTCCAAAGAATGTGAATAAATGAGATGAGGTCGAACGTTTGTGGAATCATGTGATCAGTGGTCAATGATGTAAAACTATTTTTGGAAGCGAAGAGGCCTACCATTGAGGCATGCAGGTCCCAAGGTACTAGACGGTTTCTAAGTCTAATTCCCAGATGATGTGTTGAATTCAAAAGGAAAATACTCATCAAATGAGGGCCTTGATGTATCCCCCACCATCGAAACAAAACTAACACAGGAAAGTGATGTAATATGGTGAATCGAATGAGTATGGACTAACATAAGAAATGGAAACTGGAAATACTACAGATGGATGGTTTGAAGTGAAACTTCCCTTGAACATGATGAGGCATGACAACTGACTTGGAAACATTGAATTGACAAGTACCAAGAATGTAATGTGATGGAAATAAGAGAATTCTTCGACTGGACGAAAAATTATGGCGACACATGGAATAGGTATGACTCGGAGATAAGTGGATTACCCAACTATAAGACGAGATACAAACAGTTTCCATGTTCAAGGGAGACAATAGAGTCCATAAAGGATTCCCAAAAACTTGATCCACTTCCTTCAATTTTTCCCCCACCCAAATAGATGAGTACCTCTTTTTCATTTAATGATCTCAAGGAGGGTAACACACGCTTGATATAACTTACCTTCGGTAATTTCTTCTTCCCTTATTTAACGAAATGGAATAAGTAAGGGTATGTTCCCATATGGATCCTTCAATGTGTAGTTTAGTGATTCCAGAGAAGGAAATCTCGGTGGTTTTTCATGTTTTGAGAGTCTGAAAAGAACTTAAAGGTGACTCCATGGATGAATTTTTCATAAATTTATTCTCCCAAGCCCAAAAAAAGTGTAAAACAATAGAGGGGAGAAATCTTGTAATCATGCTTGATTAGGGTGTTCATTTTTCGTAATTAGTCTCGCGAGGCCGAAAAACGATAAAATACCACTCGAAAGACACCCTTTCAAACCTTTTAACGAGTGTGATGTTAGAAAAACAGGACCGCGGAGCAATAAAATAAAACAAATGTGGAAATAAAACACAGAATATACACAATACAAGAGAGACACAGATTTACGTGGTTCACCCAGTGTGGGCTACGTCCACTAGAGAAATTGCCAGTTCCTTTCTTTATTATTATCCAGCAAAATGAAGGGATACAACCTACAGCAAAACCCATTGTAACTTCCTCTTCTTTCTCTCACAGTCTCCTCTCTGGGAATACAATACTTTCCAACCTACATAGCCGCAATACATTTCCCTCATAAAAGAGGGTTGCCTTCTAGGGCAAAAAACCCTAACATAATCTCTATCGTTAGATCTGTGACCTTATAATGAACGGTCCAGATTTACAATGAAATTACAATATACTTTTACAAGGAAATTTTTTTTTCGAGGGCTTCGCCCCCGAACCCTTGCTTGCCCGCAGACCCCCCAGCCGGGGGGATATCCCCCCCCCCTGACCCCGCAAAGGGGGTACCCCCCCCTTTGCACTCCCCCGCATGGAAGAGTGTACATACTTTTGGGGTGTAAATACTTCATGGGGTATAAACATGACTGAAAGTAAAATACCTCTAAATCAGGAAGATAATCAGGCTCCACAACCAACAATCTCCCACTTGGAGACTAATCTCAACAACTCAACCGCTGCTGTATATGTTGGACTCTGAACCTTCTTGGACCTGGAAAATTTATCATCTTCATCTTCATTCTTGAAGACCAACTGAAACTAAGAAGAACTCAATTTCTCCCTGGTTACTCCCTTTGTTAACATGTCTGTAGGATTCTAGCTAGTGTGTATCTTTTCCAGCTTCAATTGTCCATCTTCCAAGGCGGATCATATGAAGTGGTACCTCAACTGTATATGCTTAGTCTTCGAATGGAAGGCTGAGTTCTTTGCAAGGTGAATGGCACTCTGACTGT
>ML776760.1:498829-516897 GCA_009831015.1 Picea engelmannii | reverse complement strand
CTCCATATGTGAGTCTGGTCGGCAAGCTATCGTCAGCCTACATCATCAACCATCATGTCAGATCATGTCAACAACATATCATGAAATCAATAGCATATCATCAAAACCACACAATATCACTATAAATGAAAACAACTCAAATATCCCACTCCCTGACTCAATCCGGAGTCCAAGGGAGTTCCACCGATGCCTCTTCATCCTCAAGGTCCGAAACCCTGCACACTCAATGAAACTGAGTCAATAGCACCTGTATACAACAATAGTAAAACATCATGTCATCAATCATGACACATCATCATCAAGGTTAAGTGGTTCATCATCATAAAAATCCAGATCACTTGCGAGCAAGTGTCCTCAAAGAATAAGTTTTGTCAGTGCGCCAGAGCGGGATGTTACATTAATAAATAATAACTAGTAGGTGGGACCCCTTGTGACTCCCTTTAGTTTCTTAAAAAACATAAACAAAACTAGTTAATCAATCAAACACATCCCTCTGTGTGGCTCCCATCATCATTCTCATAATTTTAAAATTAATATCAATGATATTTTAACCATATCCAAAAAATATAATATCCAAAATATCCAAAAATAGTGTGTTGTCCAAAAACATCAATAGTCAATTGTTCTCAACAATCAATAAATAAATAAACTCAAAAACCATATTTTCCACTTTGGGAGGCAATTTTCCCTTTGTTGCTACTGTCTCCCTTTGATTTCTCTGAATTTTCCTTAGGTTGTGTGGAGCCTTGGCCCTTTAGGCCTAATCTCACTGATAACATGAGAGAAATCATCTCTCAAGTGCATGCGGGATGAAACGAATTTGGCAGAGTCACTTGAGGGAGAGGAGGGGGTAGCAACAACTTTTCCTTTATCAGGTGCATGGTGGGCTTCATTTTTTAGCCTCTTTCTTGTGTGGGAATACTGTACCGGTGAGTGTGCAGGGTCATCTTGGACAATTTGGTTAACCGGTGGAGGAGGAGTAGGTAGAGACAAATTGGGCCAGCCACTATGTTGGGAGAATATCGGGTGGAAAATCTCTTGCCATCTGTCATTTTTAGGGACTTCGGGTTGTAATGAGACATGAGGGGGAACTGGGATAACAGGGACATGCGGGGGTTGGAAGGGAGGCCTTTCTAGCCTAGGTTGGACCACCACTTTTCCAATCCATTTGAAAATCCCAGCTTGGAAAATTTGGTTCAACTATTGTGGATATGCATCAAATTGTATCAAAAGCCTTGGCCTTATAGGGCCCATGTTCCAATTTCCTCTTCCCCTGTTATTCTGGCCATGGTTTCCTCTATTGAAGAAGCTCATTCATGTATGAAGAGTTTATTAGCAACTAGTTTCTTAAACAAAGCATACATGACATCTCTTTAAATATCAAACAAAGTTTGGCTCAGCAACACATCGGACTCATGAAATCCAATCCATAAAAATCCTTTAATACTTGTCAATGAGAAGGGGGTGAATAAGGGTTATGGGATATATGATGGGTTGTATTAAGCGAAAAGTGATAAAATGAAAGGGAATAGATCATGATTACTCCTCAACAAATCATCAAACAATCAATTGTGTTGTAATAACAAAACATATCAATTGTAACTCATCTCTGTGTCATCCTTCAATTGCTATAATACAAAGTTTTCATTTAATTATAATTTAATTTTAAGAACAGGGCATGAATAGTGAATCTAGGAATGTGAGGGGATTCGTAATGTGCAGAAAAGTGAGAGAATGGTCAGGAAATTAACGAATATTGTTCATAAAACAAATTAAGTAATCAATCATCATAACTCTCTACTAAAATCAATCCAAAAAATACCAGCATCATATCAACAATTATTGTGTATCAAACTATTCATTGTTCCAACATTCAAATTTCCAAAAAAATCTCAATTTAGAATAGTCTATGCAATCATACTCATAACGGAAACAACTTTCCATTCAATAGTACTATTAAGAAAATTCTTGGTCTTTAATTTATTTTCTTTATTTTTAAGAATTTAATGAAAACGCACAGCAATATTGCTCCACCTTCATCCCATAATGCATCACTCTAAAAATAGCATCCATTGTCTACCAATTCACAATCGGCCCAAATTAAAATATACACATATCCCTTTCCAAAACGAACAGACTTCCAAAACATGCTCGATTACACACATTCTTCGGCATATCAACCAATAAGATTTTGCAACGAAACCGTAGTCAACATAAAACCCGAGCGTCATCATTGTCGATGTAACCATTTATAATATGCACAATGATTCAATAATATATGAACGGTGAACATAACCGAATACACATAGTCACCATTTCCATAATTAGCTATAACCCTGATCGGGCATAGAAAAACACACAAGTGTTTCCAATTTTCAATTAATACCACACTCTAAGAACATAGTGAGTGGAAGCATAACGAAAAGAAGACAGCCCTCGACTGCATATTATTGTCTGTTCCCAATTGTAACTGTTCAATCAACTTAATCATAGAAAGATGAGATAGGGACTCGACAAAAATTCCATAACCACTCCACTTGATAAACCAATATTTAACAACCAAGAAGATGCTCGCAAGGAGAAAGAACAGTTGGAGATTTAAAATTGGTCTCTGTCGAAAACAAATACAAGGTGACAATCAAGAGTGTTCTCATTTAACAATATCACAGAGAATTGGAGATCCTCATAGACATATCAACCACAGGAAAAAACCCTTTCAATACAGACACCGTAGTAAGCCACAGGGTCTCCTTATAACTCCCTGTCTGGGCAATGGAAAAACAGTCAGCCACAGAGGAAAACAACGATGGGTAGGGTAGAAAAATTCGGTGCACATAATTCATTTTATGCCTGTAAAGGAGAGGTGAGTGTTAACTGAACAATGACAGTTACAAAGAACACACAGGGATATAACCCCTATCTATTTTCTTAAGAGCCAAACCATTTGACAATAATACCAGTGAGGACGCATAACACCGAGGCACAACTTATATCACTCCACAACCATACAGTATATATCAATGTTATGGCCACCCTAAGACCGAATCTTGAGATACTTTGGTGCCAATACAATGAGAATGAGCTCACAACCATGAATCTGGTATGAAGAAAATACACAGCGACCAAATGGAAATCTGAATATGATTGGATAGGGTTACACAGAGCGAAACCCTTCGCCATTAATACAGAGCGATAATTCCACATTCACTTAATATCCACAGAGACCCACCACAATTTTTAACCGACAGATAAACTAGTGAATGCTCAACTTAAATGAAAACCAATTCTTTTTCTTGCAACCCAAAATAATTACATAGTCATTTCAGAGAGAAATAACACACATTACATGGTTGATTCTCATGAACACACAAACCCAAGCATTATTGAGCCATTGTTTGTTCATACATGGATCATAATTCATGGATGGAATTAAAAAGAACCATACCTGCAACAAAGAGCTTAAAAGGGAGAGTTGGTCGAGCGTTCTTCTTGCCAAACCTGAAATGTGAAGCTTAACCACCAATACACCGAAATGAAACAAAGAACAATACTAGGGTGACGTCCAATGGGGGGAGTATGGAGTGATGTGCATTTACTGCATGCTGCTTCCATATCCTATCCTATTCAATTTGAAGTACAAGACAGCCAAGCATTCGCCAATGAATTAAACCATACATTCAATGCCCAACAATTGAAATCTGTGACGATATTCCTTGCCCAATGCACCATCCAAGCATTCATACATTAACTTTTGCCAAGTTTTATTCCATATCATATGTATTGTAATGTTATATGCGCCCAAAATAACTCAAATGAAAATCGCATAGCCACTAACCAACCATATAATAGTTAGGACTAACACTAACCTCTTTTACTTTTTCATTTGCATATAACCCTTTAACATAGCTAAACATAGATCCTTCCCCTTTAGGATTTTTTCATGGTTTTCTTCTTTATTTTGGTTATGTTATCACTAACATATTTCTTGTATATATGTGGCCAGGTAGTCTATCATGATGATTTGTGACATGGTTAAATCATAGCAACTATAAATACATGCCCATCATAACATAAAAAAATCTTTGAATTGTAGAAACATCCCATAAAATGCATTATCCACCTGCTACTATGTCAAATGAAACCAAGATTGCATTGTCAACCATGTAGGACTGTGTAAGCAGTGTCGAAATAGTAGCAGAAAAATGTGTGATATGCCTATCTTTGAGCCTCCAGTCTACAAGGGGGTACCATCTACTAGTATTATATTATTAGCATAGTTTAAATGATAAGGCTTTAGCAATACTTTACGGGAGAAATTCCTCATTGCGATTTTAATCGTCAACAAACTGGTGAATCTACAAGGAAATTCATTTCCAACGGATTAAGAACTTAGAGTGTCTAGTTTCACAGAACAAGTAATCATCATATCAAGAAGATATAAATCAAAATGATTATGCAACAGGGGGAAGTGAGAGGATTTAATGGAAAGATGACAGGGAAATTGGGAATAATTCATGGAAAGTGTTAAGTATGAGGGGGTTTATCCCTATAAGCATAATCATTCAACTAAAACTTACTCTTGACTTCAAGGAGAAAAAAATTTTGAACTTGCTCTTTTGAATCTCAAAATGGATGAAGAAATGGAAAGCAGAGGTGGGATGTAACCAACTATCTCATAAAATAGCAGTGAAAGCAGAAAACAAATCCAATGATGACTTTAGGGAGAACATCACGATAGTCGTGTAATCTTGATTTTTATTGATTAGCAATACTTTGTAGGAGTGTCGTTGTGGAAAAACTGATCCAACACTTTATTTTTGATAAAAATCGAAGTCAAAAGAACAAAAGCAAGAAATGTCATAACATAAATGAAACAACAAAATGGGAGTGAGTAGAAACTAAATGACAAAGATGGAAATAGCAAAAATGAAAACTACTAAAATGAAAGAAGAATTGAAATGATAGAAATGAAAATAGAAATGTAAAAGAAGAAATGAAAACTATTGTAAAATAAGAATTGAAATAGCATAAATGAAAACTATTGTAAAAGAAGAATTGAAATAGCATAAATGAAAACTATTGTAAAAGAAGAATTGAAATAGAAGAAATGAAAACTACTAAAATACAGAATAATCCAAATAGCGTTAAACTCTTCAAGTTGGTTCCACGTAATGTTTTAAGTGGGAACCGTTAGTGTTGTAGGAAAAATATCGCTCTTGTAAGTCCTTTATAATGTAAGAGTTTGCACCCAGAACAAAAGCGATCTTGAAAGGACCCAGCCATAATTTTTGAAACTTTGACTATCTTCCCCTATCAGCATGAGCTAAGTCCCACAATAGTACCTTCTCATTGACTTTAAATTTGGCAGTTTTGACACTCTTGTTGAAATAATTTTTAATAGTCTATTGTCTCCTTTTTATATTACCCAAGGCAAACGTCCTTTGCTCCTCTAAAGCCAAGAGTGCATTCATCCTTTGTGAAACATCAGAAGAATTTAATTCTTCGACCTGTATTATTAACCTTAAGGAGGAAAGTTCCATCTCAGTAGACAGAATGGCTTCTTGAACATAAAAAAGTTGGAAAGGAGTGCAACCAGTTCTCACCTTGGTAGTATTCTGATCTACCCAAAGGGCGTAAGTGAGGAGAGTGTGCCATTGACGAGGCTTATCCTCAATGAGCCTTTTGACAATTCTCACCCAATTCTTGTTGGTAGACTCAGCCTGCCCATTTCCTTGGGGGTAATAAGATGTTGAGGTAAAATGTTTAACCCCTAAATTAGCTAAAAATTGGGTCAGCTTAGTAGAAATAAAAGTGGGACCGTTGTCTGTAATAATCTCTAAAGGAAGACCAAATTTGGAAAAGATGTTATTTTCAAGGAAAGAAAACACCTGATCATCTGTCGAATGTTTAAGCGGAACATATTCAGCGGATTTTGTAAAATAGTATGTGGTTGTCAAAATAAAGACTTGTTCTGCTGAGGACGGAGGATTAATGGGACCAATAAAATCCAATCTCCATTTTGAAAAAGGAAATTCTGGAAGGACAGATTGTAACGGCATGGCTGAAAGGAGTTCTTTCCCAGCAAATTTATGGCACTTGTCACAAGATCTCGAAAAAACATAAGAAACATGAAAGATTGAAGGCTAATAGTATCATTTTTTGGATAATCTTAAAGGCAATAGTTTTAGCATAAAAATGACCTCCTACATGAATAACAGAATTTGAACCATGAGTTTCTTGCAACAATTTATGTGCTTCCTCATTGTTTACACAGCGAAGCAACATAACATTAGTAGATCTTCTAGACCAGAAGTATCCTATAATGATGTATCTAGCAGATTCGAGACGGAGCCTTCTTCTTTGATGAGTTTCTAAGTTATCTAGACATCTTTCATTTTGCAAATAGTAAACCAAATTATTATACCAAGGATGTTCAGACACCGAAAGGATTTGATTATCAATGTAGAACAGTGTTGATAGAGAACTATCATGTTCATCAATTTCTTCACTGGTTTCAGCATGCTGAGATAAGTGAAGGGCTAAGTCACGTCCCTTGATGGTGTTAGAAGTCACGATAGTTAAATCATGCTCCTAGATATTGGCAAGACAATGTGCAAGCTTCCCTGAAAGATAAGTCTATGAGAGAAAAAACTTGACAGTAGGTAAAGGGACTTTAACCAATGTATGCTTACCTAAGATGAAGTGGTGGAATTTTTCAACATATTTAACAAGAGAGAAAGCATGTTTTCAATAAAAGAATATCTAAACTCGTCATCAGACAATCTTTGACTCATGTAAGCCACTAGTTTTCATTTACCTTGGTCATCATCTTGCATGAGGATAGTAGAAACGGCTTCCTCTATGGCATTGGTATATACCATAAATTCTTTCTCAAAATCCAACTTCGCCAGAACCAGTGCGGAGCTGATTGCTTTCTTGATCCCTACAAAATCATTTTCGACATCATCTGTCCAAGAAAAGGAACGATCTTTCTTAAGTAGATTATGAATTGGCTTGACCATTATAGCAAAATCAGGAACAAACCTACAGACCAAGTTAATAACCCCCATAAAAGCTTGAACCTCCTTCTTGGAAGTGGGAGCAAGCAGATATAGGATAGCAGCAATCCTTTCAGGATCAATGCTTATTTCTGAATCGGAGACAATGTGTCCAAGGATCTCTCCCTTAGTAACACCAAAAATAGACTTAGAAGGATTTAGAGAAATGCCAAATTTCCTGCAGCGCATGAGAACTCTTTTAAGATGACCAAAATGATATGATCGGTTTTTAGAGTACACAGTTAAGTCATTAAGGTAGATCTGAATAATCTTGTTGATCAAATCATCAAAATTTATTTGCATATCTCTTTGAAAAGTGGAACCTACATTAGATAAGACAAAAGGCATACGTTCATAAGAAAAATTGCCCCAACAAGTAATAAAAGTGGTTTTATATTTATCTTCCCTTTTTACCTTGATTTGATTGTAACCAGAGAAACTGTCAAGTAAGGACATCATCTGTGACCCTGCAACTTGTTGAAAAATCATTTCCATATTAGGGAGAGGAAAGTGATATTTTATACTAGCCTAATTCAATGCGCTAAAATCTACGCATAATCTGATTTGACCAGTTGTTTTCCGAATGGGAACAGAATTAGAAACCCATTTTGAATACTTAACTGGAAAGATAATCCCATCTTTCAAGAGTTTTTCCAACTCCTTTCGAATAGTTTCTTCTAGCACAGGGTTAATGGGTCTTTGTTTTTTCCTAACTAGTTGTATGCCTTCCTTGATAGGAATGGCATGTTGTATAAGAGCAGGATCAAAACCACGAATATCCTCATAAGACCAAGAAAAAACATCTTGAAATTCACCAAGCAGTCTGGCAAACTTTGATTTTTCTTCATCAGAACATTGGGCACCTATTTTAACATTCTTTGGAGACTAGGGTGATCCAATTTTCAAGAAAATGGTTTCACCCACTTTCCTTTTCGACTCCTCTTCTTTATGTTTCTATTTTTTACCTACATCACTCGATGAAAATGAACTTTCTAGAGGATTCAAGCCCTTAGGAATCTTGTTATCTTCCATTGATATAATTTCCTTAGAATTATAAGGTTAATTTTGAATGAAAGCATATATGCTCTCATCACTAGGGAAGACCTGCCATGATTATATATTGTAAAGGATATGTGGATGATACGGAGACTGAAAAGTACAATCAGGTCTTTGTGGCAGAATTTTCTGATTAGGAGAGGCTGCAAAAACAACTAGTCGATCAGCCATTGAGTTCATTTCCCTTTTAACATGAGTGATGTTGAAAGATAGTAGGTTTGAGATAAGTGCCCAAACAATTTGGGTGTAGTGTTTCATCAAATTGTTGCTAGGATAGTATATCTTACGTACAAGGTTCATAACAAGCTCAAAATCGACAAAAAATGTAAGGTGACCACAACCCAGATTATAGGCATTTTCAATGCCTAACAATAATGCTTCAAATTCAGTGACATTGTTTGTGCAAGAAAACTCTAACCTATAAGAAAAATTATGAATTTTCCCCACATGAGAGTACAAGATAATACCAGCTTTGTTTCCTTCATTGGAGCATGAACCATTAAAGCGCATATGCCACATACCATCGTCTAAGTCGATTTGTTCCAAGGTAGTGTGGTCCTCATCAGCAAAGATGGAATACACTCCTAAGTCCTCCTCGATATAATTCACATTAGGTTGTGGGACACTTTCTATGTAAGGTGAAATTCTTCCCTCTCTAAGGACTATGATGTTTTTTCCATTCCGAGGAACATATAAGTGTGTCTCGTCGAGTGAGAGTTATCCACCCGTCAAAGCTTGCCAATCTCTTCCTAGGATGATCTAGTAGTTACTTACTGGTATATCGATTACTTGAATACTAAGGGTTGTCCTAATTTCAAGGTGCGCGCACAAAACCAAGGTCACGTCCTTGATTTCACCTATGGTTTTTTTTTGTAGACTATTATAAGAGAGCATGCTTCTGGCGTTTTCATTTGTACAAGACAATCCTAGCTCTTCCATAATAATATTCGACATTACACTTGGGCTTGAATTGTCGTCAATGAGGAAACAATGGGCAATCTTATCCATAATCTTTACAAAAATATAAAACAGGGGGTTTTTTATAGGGTATCTAAATTTATGTACACCTACTTTATTTACAGACGAATCATCTTCATCTACCTCTTCAGAGAGTTTGGCTACAATGGAAGTTTTTTCTTCCATGATTTTTTTAGATGCTTATGTTGTTCAGGGATGGAAACCATGTCTAGAAGGGTTGCATCTACTTTTATGTTGGCCAATTGATTCATAATGTTGTATTTGGAAGAGGGGAGAGGGGAGGTAGTTCCTTGACTGTCAAGAGCCTTCAGAACCTTAACAGTAGCAGCTGGTGAAGATGATCTTGGGATAGAAGAAGTGTGGGGAGGATCATATTTTCTTTTGGGAGCATAGGATTTATTCCTAGTGTTTATGATCATGACATCTCTGGCATTCTTCTTTACCTCACATGTACTTTCCTCATGGTGTTCCTCAAAAAAGTTACACCAACTACGAGGCGTGATATATTTAGGTTGAAAATTACTTTCGTTTGGATTTCTAAAGGGGGTGCAGAAGAAGATGAAGCTCCAGGGATAAGAGAGGAGACATTTCCTTTTCACTCATACGCTATCATTCAATTATTCATATCTTGTACAATTTGTAAGAGGGCGTACATGTCTGTCTGTTTAACTGAGTCTCCCTTAGGAATACCTGTTCTTTCAATTTGTTCTTCATACTTTAGACAAGTATGCAGAGCGGAACCGAGGTTATCAATGGATTTTTCCTCAAGCCTATGACGATAGGGGGAAGCTAATGCATGAAAGTGGCTTGGTTCTGAGATTGAATGAGTTCAGGGATTTGATTTTATAACTTGGTGAAATGTAAGTTGAAGGACTTGATTGTCTCACCATCCTTATAAGCGATGTTATTTATTCCCGTAACTGCTCAGTTGGGCTTTTGGATTTCCCATAAGTAGATTTGAACCAATAGTCTAACTCCTCCTAAGTAGATAAAATCTTAGGAGGGAGATCAAAGAAATCGGTTGCAACCTTCCCTTCAAGGGAATTGACAAATAAGTGTATACAGGTATTGTTGTCATTGGCTCCTATGTTGTGATAGGCATTAGCAAATTCCACCAGGCATTGGCTCCTATGAAGCTGAAGATTGAGATGAAGAAGCACCTCCAGTGCCACCAGATCCACCACTAGATGTCATCTTGTGGATGATAGGTAAGCGAGAGAAAGATGAACTAGAAGAATCAGACAAAGTTCTCCTTAGATCACTTTCTTGGGATGATAACACAACGTTCCTTCTTCCTATTTCAGCAAGAGGATTAATTTATGATGATTAACCTCTTCTTCTCCTAGAAAAACAAAGGTCTAAGGACATGAAAAGAAGATCAAAAATGAGGAGAAAAGAAGCTATGGTTGATTCCTAAGTTGTATTTGCCTATCTTTCCAACGTTCTTGGGCACTTATGTCTTCCTCAATTGCTGCCCATGAGCGATTAAGCTCAATCTGGGTTCTAGCGGTATCTAAGATAGTATTAAACAAGTTTAAAGCAATGTTGGTCTGATATTGAAGATTGGGCTTCATATTAGGTTGCATTTCAATAGGTACAGTCATTAAGAAATGAAATAGTCAAAGAATCAAAATTAGAAAAGTAGATATATTCTATGATAATCAAGCATAAAAAAACAACCAGAGAGATATGGAAGATCTCCCCAGTATGGTTTCCAAATAAATGTTGAGGAAAAGATATCAAATGATCTTACTCAAGCATTTTCAAATCTTGCTTGGCTAAGGAAATAAATATGGGAATATCACCCTATGTTTAAAGCCTCAAAATTTGTTTCCTAATCCACAAGTATCAGTTACAAGGGCTTAGGCTGATTTTCTTATAAACAAAAGATTGTTGACAAATTCAGTATTTATGTTATTTTATGAACATAACAAATGAAAAAGTAAATGTAGAGACAGAATCAAAAATACCAAGCCAATAATTAACACAGATGAGATAGAAAGCAATCTCGTATTTCGTTCTAATTAATCAAAAGAATCGTTCTCTTTACAAAATTCCTTGAAGAAGTTTGGACCAAAGTCAAAATTAGATGTCCCCTATGAAAACCATACAAAAGGACTTCTGACAGAAAGTAAAAAACTGAACTTTAAAAGTTGGATCAGCTTGACACATATTGTTGCCTACTCGACTCTGCAGAATATCCTTTATCATTCATGAAATTTAATTCACAAACAGACAAGTCTACATAGACTATCAAAGATAGATCAACACCTCTGAAAAACAAGTGTCTGAATGATGTAATTCAACGTTGAATCTTGTTGTCTAAAATAGGACCCTGTTGTCATAAAAGAGAATTAGGCTTTCAATGAATTAAAGAATGAATGAAAATTGAACTATCTCAATAAAAATCAAGAGCATACCTTAGTATGCTTCCTCCTTCTATTATCCTTGTGTTCCTCCTTCTCTTTTTTCCTTTAAGTAATCAAAATTATTTGTAGTTAAACTACCTCTTTTGGTTAAGTTAACTAAAACTCAACTAACTTTTAGTTTAGGGGAAGAATTAATATAATAATAATAAGGGTCTTTAATAAATAATAACTAGTAGGTGGGACCCCTTGTGTTCCCTTTAGTTTCTTAAAAAACATAAACACAACCAGTTAATCAATCAAACACGTCCCTCCTTGTGGCTCCCATCATCATTCTCATAATTTTAAAATTAATATCAATGATATTTTAACCATATCCAAAAAATATAATATCCAAAAATAGTATGTTGTCCAAAAACCTCAGCAGTCAACTTTTCTCAACAATCAATAAATAAATACACTCAAAAACCATATTTTTCACTTTGGGAGGAAATCTACCCTTTGTTGCTACTGTCTCCCTTGAATTTCTCTAAATTTTCCTTAGGTTTTGTGGAGCCTTTAGGCATGATCTCACTGATAATATGATAGCAATCATATCTCAAGTGCATGTGGGATGAAACAGATTTGGCAGAGTCACTTGAGGGAGAGGAGGGGGCAGCAGTATCTTTTCCTTTATCAGGTGCATGGTGGGCTTCAATTTTTATCCTCTTGCTTGTGTGGGAAGACTGTACAGGTGAGTGTGCAGGGTTATCTTGGAAACTTGGGTTAACCGGTGGAGGAGGAGCACATAGAGACAAATTGGGCCAGACACGATGTTGGGAGACTGTCAGGTGGACAATCTCTTGGCATCCATCATTTTCAAGGAATTCAGGTTCTAATGAGACATGAGGGGGAACTGGGATACCAGGGACATGTGGGGGTTGGAAGGGAGGCATTTCTATCCTAGGTTGGACCACCCCTTGTCCAATCCGGTTGAAAAACCTAGCTTGGAAAAGATGGTTCAACTCTTGTGTATGTGCATCAAACTGTATCGAAAACCTTGGCCTTCTAGGGCCCATGTTCCAATTTCCTCTTCCCATGTTATTTTGGCCATGGCTTCCTCTGTTGAAGAAGATCATTCCTATATGTAGCATTTATTAGCAACTAGTTTCTTAAACAAACCATACTTGACATCTCTTTAAATATGAAACAAAGTTTGGCTCAACAACAAATCAGAATCATGCAATCCAATCCATAAAAATCATTTAATAATTGTCAATGAGCAGGGGGTGAATAAGGGTTCTGGGATATATGAGGGGTTGTATTGAGTGAAAAGTGATAAAATGAAAGGGAATAGATCATGATTACTGCTCAAAAAATCATCAAACAATCAACTGTGTTGTAATAACAAAAAATATCAATTGTAACTCATCTTTGTGTCATCCTTCAATTGCTATAATACAGAGTTTTCATTTAATTATAATTTAATTTTAAGAACAGGGCGTGACTAGTGAATCTGGGAATGTGAGGGGATTCATAATGTGTGTAAAAGTGAGAGAATGGTTGGGAAATTAATGGATATTGTTCATAAAAAAAAATTAAGTAATCAATAATCATAACTCTGTATTAAAATCAATCCAAAAAATGCCAGCATCATATCAACAATTATTGTGTATCAAACTATTTGTTGTTCCAACATTCAAATTTCCCAAAACTTCTTAATTTAGAATAGTCTATGCAATCATACTCATAATCAAAACAACTTTCCATTCAATAGTATTGTTAATAAAATACTTGGCCTTTAATTTATTTTCTTTCTTTTTAAGAATTTAAATAAAACGCACAGTAATATTGCTCTGCCTCTATCCCATAATGCATCACTATAAAAACAACATCCATTGTCTACCAATTCACAATTGACCCAAATTAACATATACATAGGTCCATTTCAAAAATGAACAAACTTCCAAAACATGCTCGATTACACACATTCTTCATCATATCAACCAATACGATTTTGCAACAAAACCACAGTCAACATAAAACCCGAGCCTCATTATTGTCAATGTAACCATTTATAATATGCACGATGATTCAATAATATATGCATAGTGAACATAACCAAATACACATAGTCACCATTTCCATAATTAGCTATAACCCTGATCGGGCCTAGAAAAACACACGGGTGTTTCCAATTTTCAATTAAGACCACACTGTAAGAACATAGTGAGTGGAAGCATAACAAAAAGAAGATAGCCCTCGACTGCATATTATTTTCCATCCCCAATTGCAACTGTTCAATCAACTTAATCATAGAAAGATGAGATAGGGACTCGATGAAAAATTCCATAACCACTCCACTTGATAAACCAATATTTAACAACCAAGAAGATGCCCGCAAGGAGCAAGAACAGTTGGATATTTAAAATTGGGCTATGTCGAAAACAAATACAAGGATACAATCAAGAGCGTGCTCATTTAACAATAGCATAGATAATTGGAGATCCTCAAAGACATATCAACCAGAGGCCAAAACTATTTCGATACAGACACAGTAGTAAGCCACAGGGTCTCCTTATAACTCCCAGTCTTGAAAATGGAACAACAGTTAGCCACAGAGGAAAACAACAACGGGTAGGGTATAAAAATTCGATGCACATAGTGTGTTTTACGCCTACGGAGGAGAGGTGAATGTTAATTGAACAATGATAGTTACAAAGAATACACAGAGATATAACCCCAGTCTATTTTCTTAAGAGCCGAACCATTTGACAATAATACCAGTGAGGACGCATAACATCGAGGCATAACGTATATCACTCCACAACCATATAATATATATCAATGTTATGGCCACCCTAAGACTGAATCTTGAGATACCTTGGTTCCAAGAAAATTAGAATGAGCCCACGACCATGACTCTGGTATGAAGAAAATACACAGTGACTAAATGGAATTCTAAATACGACTAGATAGGGTTACAATCATGACTATGAGGGAACAACCAACAATAATACACAGAGATAAACCCTTTGTCATTAATACAGAGCGATAATTCCACATTCACTTAATATCCACAGAGACCCACCATGATTTTTAACCGACAGAGCAACCAGTGAATGCACAACTTAAACAAAAACCAATTCTTTTGCTTGCAACCCGGAACAATTACACAGTCATCTCAAAGATAAATAGCACACATTACACAGTTGAAATTCTCAGGAACACACAAACTGAAGCATTACTGAGCCATTGTTTGTTCATACACAGATCATAATTCATGGATGGAGTGAAAAAGAACCATACATGTAACAAATAGATTAAAAGGGTAAGTTGGTCGAGTGTTCTTCTTCCCAAACCTGAAATGCGGAGCTTAACCACCAATAAACTAAAATGCAACAAGGAACAATACTAGGGTGACGGTCGATGGGGGGAGTATGGAGTGACGTGTATTTACTGTGTGTCACTTCCATATCCTATCCTATTCAATTTTAAGTACAAGACAACCAAACATTCACCAATGCATTAAACCATATATTCAATGCCCAACAATTGAAATATGCGACGATATTCCTTGCCCAATGCGCCACCCAAGCATTCATACATTAACGTTTGTCAAGTTTTATGCCATATCATATGTATTGTAATGTTATATGCACCCAAAATAACTCAAATGAAAATTGCATAGCCACTAACAAACCATATAATAGTTAGGACTAACATTAACCACTTTTACTTTTCCATTTGCATATAACCCTTTAACATAGCTAAGCATAGATCCTTCTCCTTTAGGATTTTTTCATGGTTTTCTTCTTTGTTTTGGTTATGTTATCACTAACATATTTCTTGTATATATGTGGCCAGGTAGTTGATCATGATGACTTTTGACATGGTTAAATCATAGCAACTATAAATACATGCCAATCATAACATAAAAAATGCTTTGAATTGCAAAAACATCCCATAAAATGCATCATCCACCTGTTACTATGTCAAATGAAACCAAGACTGTTGTTGGCCCTTGACCAAGTTTTAAGGATCCTTGGTCATGTTTGACCTTATTTTGGGACTTCAACATGCTGTCAAAGGTGGAGCGCAAGACGAAGTGGAGATCGCGGGATCTCGGCCACTTTTAGGGCCCTTTTTGGGATTCAGGATTATGTAATGGGTATGGGATGTCGGCCCATGGGTTTACCCATGCTTAGGCCTATTTTTTATGTATAAATAGATGCTAAGGCGATGTAGTGAGGGGGGATGGCTAAGTTCTAGAGTTGGATCTATGTGATCAAGATTTGTAAGTGCTTTGTGCATACTGTGTGATAATTGCAGAGCTAAGTTCAATTCATTGCAAGAGACTGTGGAAGGTTGCATGCTTAGATATACTCAGGGAAGGAGGATCTAGTGAGATGCGCAGATGCCCTATCCTCTGTGGAGTATGGTTTTGAGTCTCTCTACATGTAACTAATTGAAGAAGCTAATAAATAAGACAAAGAGCTAGTGGAGGTAGCCCCAGGGTGGGGGTGAACCATGCACATGTTGTGTTGCTCTGCTTTGTGTGATGTATTGATGTGTTTATGTGTTTATTTTCTTAGTGCTCTAATATAGATGAATGATTTGTTTATGCTTAGTGCTTAATAATATGGATGGATGTTAGATATGACTGATATACATATGCTTAGTGCTTGAATCTGCTAGATCTGATCTGTTTCGTCGTGCTAAGTGCTACTAGATGCTAGATCTGGTTGAATACTTCAATGCTCTGTAATTAGGGTTTAACTGCACTGTAACTAAGACTGAATATTGATTAATGTTAATTGTTGATTTCTCTGTTAACTGTTAGAATCATAGATCTGTGTCCTATCTAAGGTTGTAGACATTTGAGTCCTGCAACCACCCCTGCCTCTACCTCGGGTGAGACTTCATCTGCTTCGCAAGTTCTGTCGAAAGGGTCGGTAGTTAGGGTTTTGTTGGTGCATTGTTGTAGCATTGAACCCTGGGTCTGCCCTTGTGCCAAAAAATGGTTCAGTTTTTGATGTGGTCGAAGTTCGTCTTCGTCGCGCACAAGAAGAAACGGAACAAGCCACCCAGAACTTGAAGCAAGTGCAAGGCATACTCGTAGAACAATGCAAAGTTGCAGAACAGGAGAAGGTTGCTCTCTAGGAAAATTTTGAAGAAGAGAAAGTACAGATGCAAAAAGAAAAAGAACAGTTTCTCGCAGAGCAACTCAAAGTGAAGGAAGTAGTCAATAAAGAACTCCAATCTATGACAGGCTTAGAACCACAAGTAGAATATCGAGTCACACATCAAGTAGAGAAGCTAACATAAGCTATCCAACAACTACAGCAATGAATAGCAGACTTAGAGATTTGCACATTGCCCAGCACCCTGCAGGATGTGAGGGATCAAAGAGAAGCAACTTCTCAAAGCACAATTGAGTGAATCAAGGCCCTTTCCATGGAATGTAAGAAACTCATTGATCACAGTGCCTAGACATATGAGAAACACACTAAGAATTACGAACTGAAGGAACTGGAGTCGCAGCTCCAAGAGGCAAAGTATCAAGCAGAAACGATACAGGAGCAGTTGAAGCCCCTGCCAGTTGTGGAAAGAATGAAGCGATCCCAGGAGCAGTGCACTCCCCACGAGTAGGTCCACACTATCCAGAGAAAAGTCATGGAAGTGACTCAGACTCTCCAACTTGTACAGGATAAGGCTTACCAACTATTCACAGAGATCATGTTGGGTATGTGTTATATTCTTTGCATGTGTGTGTGTGTGGGCACGTCATATACGACAACTGCGTCTGGCGGTTTTTTTCTATTTTTAGCGGATTTGTAAATTAATCCCGGATTAAAGGATTAGGGTTTTGGTATCTACGGAATACCTAAAAACATTGTATATATTGTATGGTGAATGGTGAAATTCGATATAATGAATATAAGAAAGGTTTTCCCGGTTGAGGGTTTCCAGTATAAAATCTCTGTGTACTCTGTGTATGAGCCATTGATTAATTTTTGTATTGCTTAAGAATCTATATGCATTGCTTTACTTCGCAGGTTTAAAACTTACATGTGGTATCAGAGCTCGTTTTTGGCTTCAGAGGGACACCTTTTTTGTTGAGGGTTTGGCTCAGTCCTGATAGATCAAGTTTATCTTGGGTCTGTGATAAACCTGGGTTTAGTGGGAGATTTTGCAATGGAGATTCGAGTAAATAAAGAGGAATGGCGAGCTCATCTAGAATCGAGATAGAGAAGTTCAACGGTAAAAACTTTGAGCTATGGAAGCTCAAGATGGAGGACCTTCTTGTAGACAAAGAACAATGGATCGTTGTGGATCCTGGTACACAGCCTACTGGTACACCGTCTACAAGCACACAGGCTACTGGTACACAACCTACCAGTACACAAACTACTAGTACACCAACTACTGGTATGTCGAAGGAAGATTGGGACAAGTTGGACAGAAGAGCAAGGAGTATTATTCGTCTCTGCCTAGCAGATTTGGTGTTGTTGAATGTCTCAGGAGAATCTACAGCCAAGGAACTATGGGATAAGTTAGGGAATTTGTATCAATCAAAGTCCCTGGTAAACAAGTTGTTTCTTCGAAAGAAGTTGTATCATCTTAGGAT
>ML776760.1:466054-497242 GCA_009831015.1 Picea engelmannii | reverse complement strand
CTTATGTACATGTTCCAAAGGAAAATAGGAGTAAGCTGGATAATAAAGTTGAAAAGTGTATCTTTATTGGTTATAAAGATGGTGTGAAAGGTTATAAGCTTTGGAACCTAGAAACCAAGAAAACTATTTACAGTCGAGATGTTGTTTTCAGAGAGGTAAAAGATGTGTCCAAATAGGAATTCCCACTGAAGCAAGACGAACCTGAGAAAATAGAGCTTGAGTTGGATGATGCAAAATCTGAATCATCTGAAGAAGAGGAAGCAGAGGAAGCAGAGGAAGCAGAAGAAGAACCTCATACCCCAGTATTGAGGAGATCAGTGAGAGATAGAAGGCAACTAGAAAGGTATAGTCCACCTGATTTTCGTTCAAATTTTTCTTTATCTATTACTGATGATGGTCCCAGAACTGTCAGGGAAGCAATAAATTCAGAGGATAGTAAACTCTGGAAGAAGGCCATGCTTGAAGAAATGGATGCCTTGGATAAGAATGAGGCATGGGATATAGTTGAGCTTCCAGCTGGAAGAAAATCAGTTGGTAGAAAATGGTTTTTCAAGAAGAAGTTTAATGCACAAGGTAAAGTGGAGAAATACAAAGCTCGGTTAGTAGCAAAAGGTTATTCCCAGGTAGAGGGAATTGACTTTGGTGAGATTTTTTCTCCTATTGCTAAGTTAACTTCTATTAGATTTTTTTATCTATTGTTGTTGCTTTTGATCTTGAAATGGAACAAATGGATGTGAAGACAGCATTCCTACATGGGGATCTAGAAGAAGAAATCTACATGAAGCAGCTAGAAGGCTTTGTAGTGAAGGGAAAGAAAGAGTTGGTATGTAAGCTAAAGAAGTCACTATATGGTCTGAAGAAATCACCTAGGATGTGGTACCAAAAGTTTGACACATACATCCTTGGATTGGGATTTGTAAGAAGCAGGGTTGATCACTATGTATATTCCAAGCAGGTTGGTAATCACTTCATTTATGTAGTGTTGTATGTTGATGACATGTTGTTGGTAGGAAATAACATGGATGTTATCAAGGAGGTGAAATCACAACTATCCTCCAAATTTGACATGAAGGATCTCGGTGCTGCTAACTTCATTCTGGGAATGGAGATTAAAAGAGATCGTGCAAACAGGAAACTCTGGTTGAATCAAAGAAAATATGTGGAGACAATATTGCAGAGATTTAATATGTATGTAAGTAAACCGGTCAAGGTTCCTATTTTTATAGGTGTAAAGTTATCTACAGATCAGTGTCCCAAGACACAGGAAGAAGAAGAGGACATGTCCCATGTTCCATGTGCCAGTGCAGTTGGCAGTTTGATGTATGCAATGGTTTGTACTAGACTGGACATTGCACATGCAGTGGGAGTTTTGAGTAGGTATATGTCAAAACAGGGAAGGAGCATTGGACAGCAGTAAAGAGGGTCTTCAGGTATCTTCGTGGCACAACCAGTTATGGATTGTGCTACCAAGGAAGACCAGGATTAGACAAAGTGGTGGACATACATGGCTTTGTTGATGCAGACTGGGCTGGAGATATGGATCGCAGAAGATCTACAGGTGGGTATGTGTTTAACCTATTTGGAGGATCAATCAGTTGAATGAGAAAAAGATAGGCTATAGTGGCACTCTCAACTACAGAAGCTGAATACATGACATCCACTCATGCAAGCAAGGAAGCAGTATGGTTACAAAGATTGTGTTCAGGTATTGGGTTGGTACAACAAGCAGTGAGATTAGACTGTGACAGTCAGAGTGAAATATTCATGGCAAAGAACCCAGCTTATCATTCAAAGACAAATCATATTGATGTTCAATATCACTTTGTGAGAGACATGGTTGAGGAAAAGAAGGTGTTGCTGGAAAAGGTTGACACTTTGAAGAAAGTTGCAGATTCATTGACAAAGTCTATGAGCACAAAAAAGTTCTCCTAGTGTAGAGAAACAATGGGCATTGTTGCCCTATATTTTTTACTATATAATCCCCTGGACCCCTGGATGAAAAGAAAACAACAAGTGGGAGAATATTGGGTATGTGTTATATTCTTTGCATGGGTGTGTGTGTGGGCGCATCAGATACGACAATTGTGTCTGACGATCCCTTCACCTAGAGGTATTCTGTGTGCGCCGAGTGCTTTCCTAGGGGGGTCCCAGGGGGGGGCAGGTATGCCCCCCCCCTAGTTACGCGTAGCGTTCGGGGCAGCGCCCCGATATATTTTTTTTTGGGCGGCTTTTTGCTATTTTTAGCGGATTTGTAAATTAATCACGGATTAAGGGATTAGGGTTTTGGTATCTACAGAATACCTAAAAACATTGTATATATTGTATGGTGAATGGTGAAATTCGATATAATGAATATAAGAAAGGTTTTCCCGGTTGAGGGTTTCCGGTATAAAATCTTTGTGTACTCTGTGTATGAGCCATTGATTAATTTTTGTATTGCTTAAGAATCTATATGCATTGCTTTACTTTGCAGGTTTAAAAATTATAGATCGAAGGTTGAGGAGCGGAACTAGAGTAATTCGTCACTGCAGCTGAACAACGCCTAGAGGGACCTATCAACGAAACAGTCATACAAGAGTTCGTTGAACAAGAGGTCGTGGCACAAAAACAAGTCGAAGCAGCTCGAGCCAACTCGAGGCTTTTGAAGCAGAACTAGTCAAATCATAGTGAATCGGCACTAGTCACAGGTGAGTGTTAGGGGCATGTTTTCCCTTGACCAATTTTTGAGGATCCTTGGTCATATTTGACCTGATTTTTGGACTTCGACAGGGTGCCAAAGGCAGAACACAAGATGAAGCAGAGATCGCAGGATCTCGACCACTTTTAGGGCCCTTTTTGTGATTTGGGAATATGTAATGGGTATGGGATGTCGACCCATGGGTTTACCCATGCTTAGGCCTATTTTGTATGTATAAATAGATGATAAGGCGATGTAGTGAGGGGGGATGGCTAAGTGTTAGAGTTGGATCTGTGTTATCAAGAGTTGTAAGTTCTTTTTGCATATTGTTTGAGACTTGCAGAAGTGCAAGTCATTGCAAGAGACTGTGGAAGGTTGTGTGATTAGATCTACTCGGGGAAGGAGGATCTAGCGAGATGCGTAGATCCCTTGTCCACTGTGGAGTAGGGTTTTGAGGCTTTGTGCATGTAACTGATTGAAGAATCTAATAAAGAATACAAAGAGTTGGTGGACATAGCCCCAGGGTGGGGGTGAACCATGTACATGTTGTGTTGCTCTGCTTTGTGCGATGTATTGATGTGTTTATGTGTTTATTTGCTTAGTTCTTTAATATAGATGAATGATCTGTTGATGCTTAGTGCTTAATAATATGGATGGATATTAGATCTGATTGATATACATATGCTTAGTGCTTGAATCTACTAGATCTAATCTATTTCGTCGTGCTAAGTGTTGCTAGATGCTAGATCTGGTTGAATACTACAATGCTTTGTAATTAGGGTTTAACTGTGTTGTAACTGAGACTGAATATTGATGAATGTTAACTATTGAGTGCTTTGTTAAGTGTTAGAATCACGGATCTGTGTCTCATCTAAGGTTGCAGACATCTAAGTCGTGAAACCACCCCTGCCTCTACCTCGAGTGAGACTTCATCTGCTTCGCAGGTGCTACCAAAAGGGTCGACAGTTAAGGTTTTGTTGGTGCCTTGTTGTAGCGTTGAACCCCGGGTCTGCCCCTGTGCCAACAATTGCATTGTAAACCATGTAGGACTATGTAAGCAGCGTTGAAACAACAGCAGAAAAATGTGTGATATGTCTATCTTTGAGCCTCCAAACTACAAGGGGGTCCCACCTACTAGTATTATATTATTAGCGTAGTTTAAATGATAGGGATTTAGAAATACTATCCGGGAAAAATTCCTCATTGTGATTTTAATCGTCAACATAGTGTACTTGACATCATGTTGTCTTCAGAAAAATGTATTTGAGATTGACTCCACAAACCAAGAGCTAAGGCACTGGAGCTGCAGCAGTTCTTAGAGCCTCACAAGGAGGACTCTATCCACTATGGATCCAAATGTTAGCACAGAAATTTGTAGTAGAAAATTTGGTCATTTCACAACACTGGTGAATTAGGAGATTTCGCAGTGCCATCTTCATCAACGACAATTTTCAAAAAATATTCAAAATTTGGTGAATAGAATTGAATTTTAAAATCCAATTTTGGGTCTCGAGTCTCTATGCAAGGTACTAGTGATTTTATTAAAAAAAGGTGTGCATTGTTAAACCCTCATATGCCAGGTACCAACGCTATGACCAGTTGTTTACAACAAGCTCAGAGGAGCGCACCAGTGCGAAATACTTTGAGCTACCAATATTTAAATCATGTGTAAAAGGAGTTGATGGGATGAGTTTCAAGTATATGAAAATTTAAGAAAGCATAGAATGTCAATTATTTAGTGCCAAAAGATCGTCAAAATATGCATTCACAACCAATACTCAACATATCCAACACTAAAGTCGAGCTATTAGGTGGAGCATACATTTTTTTCCAAATGTTGAAGTGTAATACTAGGTATCATAAGAATTGAGGGTTTCATTTGTTCATATACAAAGCTCCCAAATGCCATCAAACCCAGTGCATTAAGTGTATCAAATTCCAATCTTGTGATTGATAGTTTGCAAATGAAGAATAGTTGGGTGTTGTATTGAATTTTATTAGAGCAAGTGGAATGTTTTAGTGGCATGGAGTTGGGATTGGAGTGATTGGTGCTTAAAACCAATGCTTGACAGTGCCAGCTGGAAGAGGCCCAGACATGAAGGAGCAAGAGGAAAAGAACACTAGTTGTCAATGGAAAAGGCATTTAATCATTGATCTATGGAACAAATTAAGTATATCCTGAACACTTGGCAGCATGACAAATCCACCAACAAATCCTTATTTTTGTTTGCAGTATTGAGACTTTAAATCGAATCTTTTCTTCATTATATTTTTAGGATGCAGTTACACTTCAATCAATTTGGTACCGCCATTACGCATGCGAGGTGGAAGAGTTTACCAAGTTTTTAGGAAACAGTTCCAAAATCCCAGGATAGATCTAACAGATGGCACTAGTTTTTGGAGACAGTTGTGAAAACTTTATTACTATCATTATGTGTTTCCTATTTTTATTATGTAATTATCCAAAACTGGCATAGTATATTTTCGAAAGTAGTAGTTAAGATTGCAGGTGTCATTTTCTTTAGGATATTGATTCTAGTTTTGGCATAAGGGGATTGTTCGACTCTCATTTTGGGAGGAGGCTATTGCAAAATGTTCTTAAAGACTCTGAGACTTTATGGAAGTTTAATGCAGAAATATGTTTTTTTTAGAATCTAAGATTCATCACGGTGCCATTGTTCATCTTGTTCTTCCTGTTTATTTGTGTTTTCATATAGCATTCAATCTAATATTAAGTGAGAGGAATTCATCAATATTTGATGCTCTTCTCACAGTAGATGATGTTTGTTATGTGTTTCTGATTTTTGTCTCATAATTCATCCTCGCTTGATGCTCTATTCCATTAATCAGTTCTATGTGTTAATTCCTTTGAAACTACATGTGGAGATTCATCCACTATTAGATGCCTCTCTTGTAGTGGATTATCTGTTAATGTGTAAATGGTTATGCATTTCATAATTCATCTTTTTGATAGATACTTTGTTGTGTAACCTTCCCTCTTGTCTTCATTCTTCTAAAGTTGCAGCTGAGAATTCATCCTTTGCTAGATGTTCTCCCCTGAAATGGGATAATTTCCCTTTTCAAACTGACTTTTATTATTATAACCTACTAAAAATGGTGCTTAATTTTCCTTATTGCTTTCAGGGAGGTTTTAGCCTGCATTAGTTGTAAGTCCTTGAGTTTCAGGCTCTGACTCCATTTCCCAATGGTGCTCCCCTCTTGACTATCTTACCACTTTTTTAAACATAAACAAAACATGTCATGTATCATAAATCTAACCTCTGAGTGCCTACTGCCAAATATTTGTGAGAATGAATGGTCATACTGACCCTGAGAGATCCCTCTCTGATTGTATAGATTAGAATACAATCTAAAGTAGGTTGAAAAGTTTACCTTTGGGATTTCCTTGATACGGTCCAAGGAAAATCACTGAGTGTTTACATCTTGGCATCGTTGTCGGGGATGGATTTGAGCAGATTGAAAAAATCCCTGGGAAGAACGACATTTCCTAGCTCCATCTTTAGATGGTGACTGAAATTGGATAACTTCAAGATTGCACATTCACCATGGTGAATCCATTGTTTAGAATCTGTTGGTGACTCCACTAGAATGTGACAAATTAAATGGTTATGGAGACTATCCTAGCTAGGAGGTTTTCCCCACTCAATTTCTCATCCATAGTTGGTTATCCACATCATGTGCCTCAAATTGATAAATGGGAAGATCTGCTGCCAAGATTTTATGAAGCTGAGAATGACAGCCATGTTGAGCATGTTATATAATTTCATGCTTTGATGCAGCAACTTGACATCCAACATGAATACATACATATCAAATTGTTTATGTACTCTCTTCAAGGAGATGTTTGTATTTAGTATCAGTCTCTTGAACCATCTAGCATTTCTTCACTCAAAGAGTTTCATGTTGCTTTCAATATTCATTGTCAAAAGTTTTATTACTCTGAGTTAATTTGTCATAATTGTTGTGAGGGGTATAAAGATTGTGTTCATGATATAATTGATTCTTATGAGGGTTGTGAGAATGAATAATATGCCTTGGATGAGGAATCATCTCTTTCTCTTCCATGTTCATCTACATCAGATGAAAATTTTGTTTGTTGTTTTAATAAGGAAAATGCAGAAATTGAGTTTGTTCTGGAAACTGATACTCTTTATAACCATGTCTCTAAAAGACCTAGATATGAGCATCATATATTTGACTCGTATGGTGATGATAAGATATTTATTCCTAGATTGAATCTTGAAAGGCAGCCTATTTTTAACAATGAAGAACATTTTTCTCATGTTGGGCAGAAAATATCTCTTGATATGTCATTTGAGACTCGTCCTTTATTTGATTATTATGGAGACAGTGATGAAGATGCTAAGGTTTTTTTTGTCCTGGAAGCAAAAATAATTAGTAGCTATCCTTCTCATGAAATTGAAAACTTCTACCAAGAGCATCATGTTAAAGAGAAACATCCATTCATTGATATACGTGAGGATATTTCTTGCAATCAGCTAGCGGATGTTTTTACAGAAGATAAAAGGAAAGTGGATCAGCAGCCTGCATCACCCATTCATTCACTTGTACTTGCAACAGAAATTCAACCATATGTGATAATTTATAAAGCAAAGAGGGTTTTTTGTTACTAACCCAGTAAGTTTTATCACCTTTTTTATGACCCTGTAGGGGAGTACATGGAGTTGCATTTCCTCAATGTATCGAAGCCTTCAAGCTTTGGCATACCTTCAACATTAGGAGGTAATCTAAAGAATGTAATTAATTTGTTGTCACAATTTTATTATCTCTTGTTGATCAATGGAAGAGGAAGAAAGTTTTTAGTTAGGAATTACTTGAGTGGCTCTGTTGAAAGTTTGTTTTCACCTAGCCTATTGTAAAAAATCAGTTAGCTTAGGATTTTACATAAATAAACTCCATCTGGAGAATGTGTTTTTATTTTCTCTTTGTAAGTAGAGTAGTGTACATGTCATCACGTTGTCTTCAGCAAAATGTATTTGATCTTGACTCCACAAACCAATAGCAAAGGCACTGGAGCTACAACAATTCTTAGAGCCTCACAGGGAGGACTCTATCCCCCATGGAGCCAAATGTTAGCATAGAAATTTGCAGTAGAAAATTTGGTCATTTCGCAGCATCGGTGAATTAGGAGATTTCGTAGCGCCATCTTCATCAATGACAATTTTCAAAAAATCTTCAAAAAATGGCGAATAGAATTGACTTTTAAAAGCCAATTTTGGGTCTCAAGTCTCTATGCAGGGTACTAGTGATTTTATTAAAAAAAAGTGTGCAACGTTAAACCCTCAAATGTCAGGTACCAACGCTATGACCAGATGTTTACTTCAAGCTCATAGGAGTGCACCAGTGTGAAATCCTTCGAGCTAGCAGTATTTAAATCATGTGTAAAAGGAGTTGACAGGACGAGTTTCAAGTATATGAAAATTTAAGCAAGCATCGAATGTCAATTTTTTAGCGCCAAAATCTCGTCAAAAGATTCATTCACAACCAATACTCAACATATCCATCACTAAAGTCGAGCTACTATGTGGAGCATACATTTGTTCCAAATGTCGAAGTGTAATACTAGGCGTCATCGGAATTGAGGGTTTAATCTGTTCATATACAAAGCTCCCAAATGCCATCAAACCCAGCACATTAAGTGTATCAAATGTTAAGCTTGTGATTGATAGTATGCAAATGAAGAATATTTGGGTGTTGTATTTAATTTTATTAGAGCAAGTGCATGCACTTAGGATTGGAGCGATTGGTGCTTAAAACCAATGCTTGACAGCGCCAGCTGGAAGAAGCCCAGTCATGAAGGAACACGAGGGAAAGAACACTAGTTGTCAATGGAAAAGGAGTTTAATCATTGATATGTGGAACAAATCCAGTATATCATGAACACTTGGCAACATGAAAAATCCACCAACAAATCCTTATTTTTGTTTGCAGTATTGAGACTTTAAATCAAATATTTTCTTCATTGTATTTTTAGGATGCAGTTACACTTCAATCAATTTGGTACCACCATTATGCATGTAAGGTGGAAGAGTTTACCAAGTTTTTAGGAAACAATTCCAGAATCCCAGGATAGAGATAACAGAGGGCATTAGTTTTTGGAGACAATTGTGAAAACTTTATCACTATCATTATGTGTTTCCTATTTTCATTATGTAATTATCCAAAACTGGCATAGTAGATTTTCGAAAGTAGTATCTAAGATTACAGGTGTCATTTTATTTAGTATATTGATTCTCTTTTTGGCATAAGGGGGTTTTTTGACTCTCATTTTGGGAGGAGGCTATTGCAAAATGTTCTTAAAGATTTTGAAACTTTTTGGAAGTTTAATGCAGAAATATTTTTTTTTAGAATCTAAGATTCATCATGGTGCCATTGTTCAGCCTTTTGCTTCCTGATTATTTTTGTTTTCATATATCATTCAATATAAGAGTAAGTGAGATTAATTCATAAATATTTGATGCTCTTCTCACAGTAGATGATGCTTGTTATGTGTTTCTGATTTTTGTCTCAGAATTCACCCCCGCTTGATGCTTTATTCCATTAATCAGTTCTATGTGTTAATTCCTCTGAAACTACATGTGGAGATTCATCCACTATTATATGCCTCTCTTATAGTGGATTATTTTTTAATGTGTAAATAGCTATTCTTTTCATAATTCTTCATTTTGATAGATGCTCTATCGGGTAACCTTCCCTCCTGTCTTCGTTCTTCTAAAGTTGAAGTTGAGAATTCATCCTTTGCTAGATGCTCTCCCGTGCAATGGGCTAATTTCCCTTTTCAAACTGACTTTTATTATTATAACCTTTTGAGCATGGTACTTACTTTGCCTTGGTGTTTTCAAGGAGGTTTCATCATGCATCAGCTGTAATTCCTTGAGTTTCAAGATCTGACTCCATTGCCCAATGGTGCTCCCCTCTTGACTTTCTTACCAGCTTTTTAAACATAAACAAAACTTGTCATGTATCAAAAATCTAACCTATGAGTGCCTATTTCCAAATATTTGTGAGAATGAATGGTCATACTAACCCTAAGACATCCCTCTCTGATTGTATAGGTTAGAATACAATCTAAAGTAGGTTGAAAAGGTTACCTTTGGGATTTCCTTGATACAGTCCAAGGAAAATCATTGAGTGTTAACACCTACAATGGACAACCAGAAAAAAATGAATATATCCTACTCTAATGGATTAGACAAAATCAATCGATCTATGAAGACTAAGACAAGAATAGAAAAGTACATGTAAACACATACTAGAAAGAAATAGTCCAAGTATATTAATGAGAACTTCAAAAGGAAACTTACAATATTCATATGATGTTGCAGTAGCCTCTCCAATTCCTCCTCATCCAACCCTTTCTTGAAATATCTACAATCAAAATAACAATGCTTTGCTGATTTTTTCCTCCTTTTTCTTCCAGAATCAAAGGTTTGATACCTGAAAGATTCTCCTTTTCACCCTTGGAAAGGAGTCCTTTTATAGGATTGGGAGGATCAATCACCATGAGTATATTTTTGGATTAGTTGAGGATATGAATCCTTTATTTTATGATATTATCCTAGGATAGTGTTATAGGATATCATTCGATCCAAACCAACCTCATCTCCAAGAGTTGGCCCTCAGAAAGAGGCAGGATTCTCCAAATTTTCCTCTAACCAAAATCAACGCTACCCTCTAGTTAGAGACAAATAATTGATACTATATTAGCGCCCCCCAAATAAGGTAAAGGGGGAGTTTATATATGGGGTAGCATTCCCCCAACATGGCCAAGGGAGCGCTACCCTTCAAAAATGCCCAAAAAATGGTCAATTTTTCAAGTAAAAAGTGTGTTTCTAGCCTTGAAATGATGGGTTTCTTCCTCCAATATGACTTGGGGATCATGGAAAATGTTCTTTTATGGTTTCAAGGGGTTAAAACACATAGAAACGAATATAAAAGTTCATGTGACACTTATTAAGGTGCATACATCACTTGACGACACTTGCGACACTTACCAAGGTGCATACAACACTTTACGATGCTTGTGACACTTAGGGTGAGGTACTTAAGTGTGGCATTTTGATGTGTAACAACTGGGTAATCCTGGAAAGTTACTTTATTTCTACACTAAAAACAGAGGTTTTAATGAGATGTTCCAGTTGTTGGCTCATGTAATGTGAAGGTTGGAATCTCAAATTGTTCATGTACTACCGCACTTTGCAAAATAAAATCTAAGAGATTAAAGAACTTAATTCAAAAAATAAATGATCACACACAGTAATGATAAATTCTCACACCCAAAAATCATAAATGACTATAGGGAGCTACCATTATATTGATGTTCACAATTCTTGATGCATTCTTACTTATCCTATGTTGTAACTCACCATTCACTTATATCAAACAATCTCCTGAATCAAACCAAAAATTGAATTATACTAAGTATGATGTAATCAATTGTTAAGTACAATATAAATCCACACACACTTACATAAATTAGATTCACATTGTAATTACAGAAAGACTTCCAAGTTGGATCGGTGGACCCTTGTCATGCCAACAAGGAAGCTTGAAGAAAACTCACAGAGTGATAAACTTCATGAAACACATCAAATCAATGAACTTCAATTCATATTATTTCTTCAGCAAGTAGGGTTACAAAAGGAATATGTTCAAAGATCAAATCTGCAGTATAACAATAATTCACACCCTTTTCAATCATCTGCAGGCCCTCTTTAAAGAGAAATGGTCGATACAAACAAGACTGGATATAACTCTAAATAATTACGCTAATCTATAATTGATCAATAAATCATTTTACATGGAAGTGGCTTCATCCTCATGACATGAAGTGAATGAGTATGAATCATATCATGAAATCCAAAATATAATATGCATTGACCAACTGCTTCCTTGGACCCATCTAATATGATCCATTCAGTTACTCGAATCTTCATATGCGGAAATAGGTATTGGATGAGCACATGTGGCAAATAAACATTTGCATCGGATGAGCACAGGTGAATAAACATCGGTACCGGATGAGCGCAGGTATTGGATACATACAAGTACTAGATGACTAGGAACTCTATCATAAAAGTCTATTTGAATTGAGATATTAACAAGAAGGTTGAACTTACAGCATATAATCATTTAGTTCTAACTATTAATAAACCATAGAAATGATGACTAAATGTTTGTTACCTCATGTACTTTTAGAAGTAGCTAAGGGATGTAACAATGAGGAGAATAGGTGGATTAATCATGTGTCTTTGGAAACATTCATCAATATAAAATAAAAACATAGGGTAATTGGGGATATCAAAAGGGAGACCCAACAAAGCCTCCATTATTTCTGCACTTTGAAATTATGGCTCAACAATTTCTCAAAGAATATCCAAGGATCATGTATATTATTTTTCCATCTATAGGTTAGAACTTCTTCAAGTGAAATTTTCCTCAAATAAAATTAAATTATTCATTCAAGGATTTTTTCAAACACTTGGCAAGCATTCCTTGAAACTCTTATTAAAATATGGAATTTTATACCAAAATTAATTTTGATGTAATAGGAAGAAATTCAAATAAAAATAATACAACCCACATATAAAACACCATACATAAATTATATTTAATTTGCAACCAACCAGTAAATTCCAAATAACATAAGCTCATAACCAGAATTTACAAATTTACTAGCAAGTAAAATTTCCACAATTTATACTACAAATTTCGAAAATAAAGAAAAAGAGTTGTAAATTATACCTGACCAAATTTCCAATTTTGACAGTTGAAAGTGTGGTCCAGCCCCAATTTCCTTTCTATTTCCAACTCTCATGCTGCCAACCAGTTTCCTCCCATCCATACTCAGGGAAAACTTATTTCCTTGGGACCCTCGAGCAATGTGAGCTCATAACAAGTTTTGATTGCAAAATACACTCTGCATGGATTTTACCATCCACTGGTAAACATTCAGATTAGTAATGTTATCTTCCTTCAAGATAAAATATATCATTCAAATATGTTATTCATGTTGGCTTAATTTCTACATCATTTATGTACTCTCCCAAAATCCCCCCTCAAACCATGGATTTACCCATCTATATATAGACCCATTGGGGCTAGCCACCTCTCCCTCTTCATGAAAAAATATTCATTTTTTATTTTATTTTTTTCCTTGAATCCATATTATTCATAACTCCCTCCCCCATGTGTCATTTCACCCCTTTTTAAAATTATTAATTTTATTAATAATAATAATTCAGTTTTTAAATTAAATAATTTATTTTTTTGAAGATGCCCCTAGAAGTGGGTAGTTAATTTATGAATTAATTCAACCATGGGGTCTTCTTAATTTTGTCTTAGCTTGATTCATCATCTGGAATATTTTTTTATTGGGGAGTAAGGTCATCCCACCTTACTATTCCCCGACCCCCCCTCCCAAACATAAGAACTTTATATTCTATAGTTAGATACTCCGCACCTCTATTAAGACTCGACACCTCAGTTGAGACTCCACATATTCATTAAGGATTTACTCATTATGGCCCACACCAATATGTTGGTAAGTTGGCAAGGCTTTTCCCTGTATCCTACACATGTAACATTCAAACACATATTACGTAAGTCAATATCATGTAAGCATCATAATAATTGATTTATTAATATCACAAGTTACCCTCCATGAATATTCAATATTTGAATCCTACCCTAAAGTACTCTTGAACATCCATATCCACCTATGTCCTCCTCAAGTGTCTGATGTCCTACATCATTTAGATTAATGAAATCATGTCAAAAATATAAGAAATATAATATCAATGAAATTCAGATTGGTTTCATTAAGCTTTCTCAATGTTTAATTTGGATTCTATAGCCTTCTTCTATGTTGGCTTGCAGTGGGCAGACCCATGGTTAATCATCAATACACCAAAAAAACCCTTAGATATCAATCCTTTTGGCGTCACCTGCATAGAAAGTGAATTCTCACCCAAGGCATATAGAGGGTCTGCAGGAAACAAGGTTCTATAGTGATGAAGGGAAGTGAGGCATTCAACATGTTCTTACTAATCATCTACTCATGTGCACAATTTCCATTACTTAACATTTACTTATCATGCGACATACCTTGTGCGCGACATTACTTTGCTCAACATTCACTCAATTACCAATTATTTTAGTGTGTGACATTATAGCATCATGCATAACTAACAAATTCATTATACTTAAGAATTTATCATCAATGCACCATAACAGAAAACATCATAACATGAAAACACAACACATCGAAACATACAAGTTTTAACATGGTTCGCCCAACTTGTGCTACATCCACTATGGTTGGCTTATTATATCAGTCATTGATTTTCTTATTATAGTTGTGCACTGTGCTACAAAATATACAACAGTAAAATTACCCTAACCTGCCTAGTTGTTCTCTTGTGGTGTGATCCTCTCTCCTCAGTCATACCTCAAAAATCCTTCCTTTGCTCGACTCAACTTACCCAAAAATCACTAAGAACTTCTTTCATGTCCAACCCTTGAAACTTTGGAACCTCTCTACCCAAAAACCCATTACATATTTATACATAAAAATAGGGCTAATCCCATTACAAAGTGGAAACAATGTTCCAAAAACCCAACGGTCTATAATCGTTTTCAACCTTTTGCATGTTGCTCTATCGTGCTTCCTCCTATCATGTGTTTTGACTCCTTAAATTCCACTCCCGTCGTGTTCTTTATTCCATCTCTTTAACTTCATTTTCTTCTTTGAATTATTCTGGTACAGATCCCAAAGCTTAACCAAAATGCCTATCCAACTAGCCCCCAACACTCACATGTGGCTCGTCCCAAGCCATTCAAGCCTTCTTCCAATGAGCCATGAATTTTTCAAATGTCTCCTTCATTTTTGCAACCTTCTCCTTGACCTCTAATTCCTTCTACAAAATTTGGTTAACTGTGTATGTAGTGATACGAGCCTATATCGTATGGACACTTTCATCAATTGCTTGTTTGATTATACCTTGAGTTTATACTAAGATTGATGTCACTCGGTATGCTTCGTCCTATAGTACTTATATATGTTGTGCATGAGGAAGCTTCTCTGCCCTTAGCTGATTCATTTCTTACTACAAATTTCTTTTCTCATTCATCATTGTTACCACCTCTACTAGCAGTAATGTGATCATCACTATTTTGAATATATGTTCCTTTTCCTAAGCAACTTGGATCTTCTAACTGATCTCTTGTTTCTCCTTATATTCACTTAGTTGTTTCCAAACTCCCATAGTCTTTGTATAAACATGAGCTCATTTTGATTCCAAATTATTTATAGTTTCCACCACTATTGTCACAGTTTTCTCCCTTTTCTCCCTCTCTTCAAGTGGAGTGTTTTGTGTCATATGTTCTTCCAGGTCGAATATTCATGCGCAAAATCCTTGAATGGATTCACTTATCTTCATGAATTGTTCTTCCACCATGGCCTCCTTCTCTCTTTGAGCTTCTAGGATTTCTTGGTATACCTTCTTGAATGCATGTTGCATTCTTTCAACCTTCTTCACAACCTCATCATTCTCCTGGTTAAACTTCTTTTACTCCATCTCCAATGCGACATTTTATGTGGTAACCTTCACCAACTCACTAGAGGTATTGTCTATGCGCGAGTGCATCTCTTGTGTCACGCTCATCTTTAATTCTTGCAATACATACATTGGCAGTTGTGATAGCAGTAAGTCAATGTGACCTAGTGCTATGGCATGTTCTTTCATCTCTGTCATCGGGAACTCTATTGCCCCTATTGCTAGCTTAATCAGTCTTCGTTCTCCTGTGACTTCTAAGGATAAGGATATTGTTCGCCCTGCCTCCCCAATATTGGTAGTTCTTGTTGTTGTTTCCTCCTCTATATGTCTCCCTGATGTGATGTTTGTTGCTTCTAGTAGTTATCGCAACTCGGTCATCTGCTCCTGCATGCATTTGTTCATCTCTTCCTTTTGTTGTGTTGAGAATTGAAACGTTTCATCAATGACGTATTTCACTTGGTCACCTATATTCTCCAAATATTCCTTTTTCAAAGCCTGGATAGCCACTTCCTTGACTACCTTGTGCTTTGTTTGTTGTGACATGGATCTCCCTGCCTCTGGTTCTTTCCTCTTCCTCTATGTGCATGGTGTTGTCTGTTTTGTTGTTTATCCAGTACCATTTCCTTTTTCATGTGTGTCACCTTCTTCTTAATATTCATCAACCTCATGTATCTATGGGTTTTGTTTCTCTAATGGCCCTACTTCTATCGGTGGAATCTTCCACTCATCCTCCCAATCGACCATAATATGGCCCATCTCATATTCATTCAACATGTATTGTGTCAGTAGCCATTGTTGTTTTGTTTCTTTCTTTGCTTTTACATACATGTGGTGATGCCCTACCTTAAAGTGCACCACTACCTTATATGCATCGACCACTTGTGGTGGTATGCATCATGTCTACTCAATTTTTTCCCTAACAGTTTCCTTTTAAACATAAAATGCAATGTTGTTGTCCATTTGTTGTGCCTTGTGTGTAGTATACCATAGGTTCTGATACCGCGAGGATAAACAAGGATTCTCTCAGACTCCAAAAAACTAATTTTCATATGGCTCTCTCCAAGATGATAACGCTATGAGAATTAGTGACTAGGAGTAATGGAACTTGGTCCCCTTATCTTGCGCTTCCTCACAATCAATCAAAAATTGGTTCAATAGGAATGTCGCCTAGTTCATATGGACTCCCTCGACACATATTTTTGTTGTCATTATCACTGTTGTTGGAACTTGGTATTTTTTCCACTTTCTCAACAACTTACAGGCTAAGGCTTGCATCGTAAACCTTACTGTCGGATCACATATGCTTGATACATATAATCCACATTGTCCATGGAATGTATGGAAATTTTCCTTCATGCTCTTGGTGAGATATTTCTCATTCTTCTTATCAAAAATTAACAAAGATGGCTCCTCCCCTTACAACATAAGACCGGTGATGCACACTATCAAATTTGTATCAATGGATATTGTCCTATAAAGCCACATGTATCCCCCATGAACACAACTTAGCATCATTTTTGTACAAGCATTAATCTCCTGACTCCGTCTAAAATGTGGGATATCAAAGAGTTTCAAAATTTCATCCTTCTCCAATCTTGTAGACCACACTTGTGGTTCTATGACTATTATATGGGTCTCAGAACTAATTTTCTTCTTCAGTAACTTGTTGGGAACTAACTCGGGAATTTTTTTTCTCATTGTTGATGTCATGGTCAACATACTTTAATGCAAGTATCATGCCTAACATGTCCCCTTCTACAATCATGCCTTATGAAATCGGTGGCTCCATAAGTGGATACTTTGCATCCTTCTGTAAATTAACCTATATTTCTTATCGATTTCTCGGTGGAATATAATCCCTGGGAAATATTATTCTGAGGATGATGTCTCCTATGTCTCTTCCATTATAGGTGTTTTTTATGGTTGACCATGCATTTTCTTCAGTATTGACATTGAAGTTGGTGTTTTCTTTGGTGGTGTCATCTCCCTCTGCGATTGGTCTCTACTACAAAATGGTTATGAAACTTTGGCTATGTAACTTCATCTCTATAACTTCGACTCTTTGGATCTTTAACTTTAGTTATGTAACTTCATCTCTTCATCTCTGTAAATCGGCTCTCTATATGGACTCTGAATGATAATAACCTTCCCCCGTCGACCCTATTCTTTCTTTTATACTTCATCACCATATGTTAGTTCCTCTTCGCGCCTAAAATTTCCTTCCAATCCAATAGTGGTTTGCATTCATTACCTGCCTTAATGCTCCATCAACTCTATATCTTTGGCAATTTATCTGTTCGATTATGTAAACTGTCAAGATATTCTAGCCGATCTACATTTATTATTACGTGATGCCACTACTTCATCTTCATGGTATTTATTTACTTCACGTCCCATCATGGATCATATTAATTGTTATTAGTTGTCATATGCACACTTTCGTCTCTCTACACGATCTCTGCTCTCCACGCAATCTCTTCTCTCTACATGATCTCTTCTCTCTACATGAACTTGCTTCATTCATATGTACTCTCTTCTACATCTTCTTTCTCTTCTGTGAAATTTTCCTATTTTTCCTTTTTACCTGCTAATCTTAACTGCTTGTACTTATCATCTTTTGACTTCTTCCCTGAACCATTTCCTTTTCTTTTTCCTATTTTTCTTGTTTTTTCTTTCTTTTTATGTCTTTTCTTGCTATAGTACACTATGATACAACTTAGTCTACACATATCTCCTAATGTTTGGAAGGATGGTCATCCCTGTAAAATGTCAGTCGACTCCCACTCACTAGTCCTTCCATGACTTGTCCATCCAACGGTTCTAGATGAAAAATACCTACGTCAGTTACATATATGATCATGTATGTGTTAGAAAAATAGGATCACAAAGAAATAAAATAAAATAAATGTGGAAATAAAAAACAGAAGATACATAATACAATAGAGACACATATATGTGTGGTTCACCCAGTGTGGGATACATCCACCAGAGAAATTTTCAGTTCCTTCCTTTATTATTATCCACCAAAATGAAGGGATACAACCTACAATAGACTCGCTATAACTTCCTCTTGTTTCTCTCACGGTATCCTCTCTCATAATACAATATTCACACACATACACAGTCACAATATGATTCCCTCATGAAAAGAGTGTTTCCTTCTAGGTAAAAAAACCCTAACATAACTTCTACCGTCAAATATGTGACCTTATAATGAACAATCCAGATTGACTACGAAATTACAATATTTTACAAGGCATTTTTTCCCAAAATTTAGCTTCAGGGGTGTTGCCCCCGAATCCCCTGTCGGGGGGTGATCCATTAATTGTCTATGCACCCCCTATACCCCCCTAAAAATAATAGTGGGGGAACAATCCCCCCTTCCACCCCCCCGTCGTGAAATGGGATCCAAAAATGGCTAAAACAAACCTTTGAATCAGGAAGATAATAAGGATCCACAACCAACAATCTCCCACTCGGAGACTGATCACAACAACTCCACTGTTGTTGTACCTGTTGGACTATGATCCACCTTGGACCTGGAAAAAATTTCATCTTCAACTTCATGCTTGAAGTCCAACTGAAACTGAGCAAGAACTTAGTTTCTCCCTAGTTACTACCTTTGTTAACATGCCTACAGGATTATTGCTAGTATGTATCTTTTCCAACTTCAAATTTCCATCTTCCAAAACGGATCATATGAAATGGTACATGAGATGTATATGATTATTCTTTGAATGGAAGTTTGAGTTCTTTTCAATATGAATGGAACTCTCATTGTCACAACACAACCTATTATTCTCCTGCTTCTTTCCCAATTCCTCCATAAACCTTTGTAACCAAATAATTTATTTACTAGCCTCTGTAGCAGCAACATACTCTAATTTTATTTTTTAAAGTGAAACAATGTTTTGTTGTTACAAAATCCAACTTATTGATGTTCCACCTAAAGTAAAAAAATACCATGTGGTGCTCCTCCTACTATATTTATCACCTACCATATCTAAATCAACATATCCCTATAGAACAGTGTCTAAACCTCCAAAACATAATTCATGAGTAGCAGTACCTCTCAAATACCTAAGAATCCACTTTATTGCCTCCCAATATTCTTTACCTATATTTTGCATATACATTCTCACAAATACCATTGCATGTGCAATATATGGTCTTGTGCAAACCGTCACATACATCAAGTTGCCAACTGTTGATGAATAAGGGACCCTGGACATGTATTTTATAACCTCATGTGTCTTGGGACACATTTCCTTAGATAATTTGAAATGGTTGGCCAAAGTTGTACTAATTGGATTTTCATTTTGCATTTTAAACCTCTCCAATGCCTTCTCTATGTACTCACCCTAAGACAATGTCAATTTGTGATTTTTCTTCTCTATTTTTATTCTCATACCAGGATATTGTTTGCAACACCCAAATCCTTCATCGCAAATGAATTATCTAATTTCTTCTTGAGAAAATTTATATCCTACATATTAGACCCTGCAACAAGCATGTCATCTACATACAATAGCAAAATAATATAGATTCCATTTTCTAGCCTTTTAAAATAAACACAGTGATAAGAATGACATCTGCTATAACCATGTTTTTTCATAAACATGTCAAACTTCAAATACCATTTCCTTGGAGATTTATTTAGGCCATACAAGCACTTATTCAACCTGCATACCAAATTCTCCTTCCCTTTGACCTCATACCCCTGTGGTTGTTGCATATAAATATCTTCATCCAAATCCCCATGGAGAAAAGTTGTGTTTACATCTAACAGTTTAAGATGAGAATATTCTACTACCACAAGACTTAAAATAGTCCTAATTGAAATCATTTTAAAAATGGGAGAGAACATTTCATCAAAATATATACCTTTCTTTTGTGCAAACCCCTTTACAACAAGTCTATCCTTGTATCTTTTTTTCCTCCATCTTCTAACTTCAACCTGTAAACCCATTTATTTTTCAATTATATTTTTTTTGCAGGTAACTGAACCAAATCCCAAGTCTGATTATTTACCAAGGAATCCATTTCCTCTTTCATGCCTCACTCCCTCTTCCTTTTATTGTCTACCTACATTTCCTCTTCATAATTTTCTGGCTCACTGGAATCAGTTAACAATAAATAATACAATGAAGGTGTTGTTTTTTCAATAATAAAGGCTTAAGCATGAATTTCATCCCATTTTATCATTTTACTTAAACCATAAACAATTCATTGCAGCAACCAAGATCACAAGAAGAAACACCATGCACAAGTACACAAGAAGTATTCTGGGAAACCCTTCTCAACAAGGGAAGAAAACTCAACCAATCCTTTGTTATATTCTTCAAGAGAAAGACCTCCACCACCATAAACACCTAGCACACAAAAGGGTTCTCACAAACCCTATAAACCTAGCGCCTAAGAGAGGTGCACACTTTTCCCAAGAACAAGTGTTTGCTGAAATTTTCAAACTCACACTTGTGATATGATTCCTCAATGAGGAATTTACCTTTACCTATATTAGACTAAACCTGTCAATAGTAGTGTATATTGGCACAACAGGGCTAACCTCAATAACTCACAATATAATTAATAATTACCATATTAATTATTTTTTACATTAATTATCTTTTACATTAAGGTGGGGCAAACCTGTATCCTTTACATTATAAATAGGGTTACAAGTAAGTCTGACTCTTGAACAATATAGCAAGGGATATCATACACCCACTAGTGCTCAGCCACTAGGGGCACATCCATTTTTTCTCAGCCACGGGGATGTCCACATCTCTATCTCACTACATCTCATAGGATAACCACACTCACTAGTGCTCAACCACTAGGATTGCGTTTACCTGTTCTCATCCACGGGTACATCCAACTTAGCATATCTTATTTCTCACCGCATTACACAGGAGATTCATATGGAGTTCATCATCTCAACTCTCTGCTTAGAGGAGGCTAATAAATCGTTTCATCTCAGCCTCAAAATGATGCACCCATCTCATGGGCTTTTCCACATGTTCACCTGTGCTCATCCACAGGCACGTCCAACTCAAAAGATCTTATTTCTTACTGCATTACATAGGAGAATCATCTGGAGTATCATATCAAATCTTTGTACAAAGGAGGCCAACACAAAGTTTCAGTTCTGTCTCAGATAGGAACCACACACCCAACTCAGGGGCTCTCTCTCAGGTTTGTGTCCTAGAGGATGTCTCATGCAGTTGTAATCATAAACACTCCCTCTCAGCTAGGGAGGAATTCTCCATCAGGCCAAGTATTTCACGAAAGTACTCGAACTTTGTCTTGGTTGTATTCATCAACACTCCCTCTCAGCTAGAGAGGTATTCTTCACCAATCCAGTTTGGTGAATATGTCTTCAATCTTCTCATGTGTAGGAAGGTATTTCACATGTACTTCTTTCCTCTGCATCATGTCTCTGAAAAATGATATTTTATCTCAATGTGTTTCGATCTATCATGAAACACAGGGTTCTCAAAGAGCTCCACACAGTTCTTGGTTATAATAATATAATCCATCTCATGATCAAGTAAATATGTCAGAAGCTTGTGAAGCCACACTGCTTCACACACTCAATGTTGTATACTTTGCTTATGTGGTACTCAAGGACACAGATCTTTGTTTCCTGTTGCACCAGGAAACCATGGAAAAATTCATGGTAAAACAACAATCGGATATGCTTTTTCGGTTCACTGTACTTTTTGTCCATTCTGCATATACCTGCAAGCTCAAATCTATAGTGGAGGAATATATCATGCCATATCTAACTATGCCTCATAGATATCTCAATACATGTTTCAATGATGTCCAGTGAGTCTGTCTTGGCTGACTCATGAATTGGATAAGTCCATTCACTGCATAGCATATATTGAGTCTAGGTTTAACCAGATACATCAGTGATCCAATCAGTTGTGGAACAATCTTGTCTGAATCATCATTATTTAATTTCTTCAAATTCATCTTCATCGTTGTAGGAATGGATTTTCATTTAGTCATACTGAACTTGTTTAATATCCCCATTGTATATTTTCCTTGACTCAGAAAAAATATCATTAGTATTCTGTCATACTTATTGTCCCAAGAAATAGTGCATTATACCCAAATCCTTTATCTTTAAATAAGAAGTCAAACATTGCTTGTATCCAACAACTCGAATTCTGGATCAAGTGTCTCATCATAGACAACTCCCTGTGTTTGTGGGAATCCTCTAGCCACATATCTTGGTTTTGTATTTCTTGACACTTCCATCAATTGTATGCTTGATTTTATAGATCCACTTGGAAGTCACCATAGACTTCCCTTCTGGTCTTGGAACAATGTCACATACATCATTCTTTAATATATATTGGTATTCTTTTGTTATGGCATCTTTCCGTACATGTTCTCCTGTCTCTTCTCCATGACAGGGAGCCTCAGAATCAATGAAGTGGCTCATGGTTGAAGGGTAGCTTGAAAATATCTTTTTCTTTCTCGAGATGTCCCTTGAGGGACTTTTGTGTTCCTCTTCCTTCTGCAAAGTTTTGTCGAGCCTAGGAAGTCCTTTTATGCCCCACTGCAATATATCTGGGTATATCAACTAGAGAAACTGGATCAGTTGGAATAATGTATGTCTCCCGCTAAACTGTTGAAGGGGGAGAAGGTATTGTCTCTTCCTTCTTTTCATTTTGTTTGACTCCCTCTGATTTAAGTAAATTTCTCTGGAGTCTGAAGGATGGATGTATTCTTTTACTTGTTTTCTAGATCTTTTATGTCTTCAGTTGTTTCTCTTGACTATCATAATAATCAATCAATAAGGTTTGGACTCCCATACAAGGGATAATGGTCCAAGTCATGAGGGCCCCCACACTAGAGATAATACGATTTTCTTATTAAGAATGCAATCAACTATAGTTTTAATGATCAAGCAATTTACCTGGATCTGCAGTCATGTTCAATTATGTATTTGGTTTAGAGGAACTACTTATCCTCTCTCTTCTATTTATCCTTTTGAGGTGGGTCTGGATCAATGTCAGTGGTGGAAGCATATTGTCTTCCTTTTTTCCTGGTTGGACAATTTCTTGCATAGTGCCCATATTTGTCACATCTAAAGCATTGAATTTATCAAACATCTCTTCTCTGACTTGAGGCTGATCGAGAATTCTCATCTCTGAATGTTTGTCCGAAGCTTCTTTTGAATCTTCCTCCTTTATTTGTATGAATTTCAAGAGCATGGTTGTCATCAGGGGAGTCTTCCACTCCTCTATTTCTAAGTCTAAGTTCTTCTTGAGTACAGTATGTCCACAGACGATCAAAAGTTGGTAACTTTTCTCTTCCACCGATGCTTTGGAGAAAAGGTTCCCAGTGTTTTTGAAGATTTTTGAGAGTGGGTAAGACAATTTATTTGTCAGACATGATTTCTCCAATGGCACCTAGTTGTTCTTTGATCTATGATATCTTCATAAAGAAGGTAGCAATTGTATCACCTTTTTTCATTTTGGTACTTTCAAGCTGGCCCTTTAAGGTAAGGACTTTGAGGGTGTTGTCACTTTCAAACATATACTTCAGTGCTTCATACATTCAATAAGTTGTCTTCAGGTTGGAAATACAAGGTAGGATATGATCTCTTACTGAGTAGATGATTATTTTCCTTGCCTTGACATCTTATTTCCTTCTCTTCATCGGTAGTTGTTTCTGGTAAAATATTTTGTATCACACTCAAAATATAATATTCTTCAAGGGTGACCTGAAACCTTGACTTACAGGATATGAATTTGCGTGATCCATCAATCCTATTTTCCACTAAGGTCATGTTCTTCATATTTTCATATTTCTTCAAAAACTCTCACCAACTGGACTTACAAAACCTAATGGCTAGGCTAGGCTAGTACTTGTAGTTTTTGTTGGATGTATGACTGCCAAAAATAAGCCTTAATAATGTCACAGGAATACTGGTGAGCTGAAAAGGCTCCTTCAATGAGTTGCAGAAACCTTAAAGCCAAAATTATGCAAACAATTGTGAAACCCTAGGGCCAAAATTTCAAAATGCTCGTATTTTCACTTTGAGTGTCTTTGGAGGTGCGATGGAGGATGAATTACTCTCCTATGTAAAAATTAGCACCAAATTCCAAGTAGTAATGGATAGAACACCTCAGAAAGGAGGGTCATACGGATTTTCTAGAAACCCTAGGAGGGTTGTATGGTTCTGCAGAAATGAGAGGAGATTGGTAGATGCTTGTGCAATGGGTTCTTCAAGACCTATGCTCTAATACCATGTTTAGTTTTCAATAATTAAGTCTTAAGCATGAATTTCATTCCATTTTCGCATTTTACTTAAACCATAAACAATTTTTTGCAGCAACCAAGATCACAAGAACAAACCCGGACAAGTACACAAGAAGTATACTGGGAAACCCTTCTCAACAAGGGAAGAAAACCTAGCCAATCCTTTTCTATATTCTTCAAGATAAATACCTCCACCACCATAAACACCTAGCACGCAAAAGGGTTCTCACAAACCCTAGAAACCTAGCGCCCAAGAGAGGTGTGCACTTTTCCCAAGAACAAGTGTTTGCTGAAATTTTCAAACTCACACTTGTGATATGATTCCTCAATGGGGAATTTACCTTTACTTGTATTATATTGAACCTGTCAATAGTGGTGTCTATTGGAACAATAGGTTTGACCTCAATAAATCACAATATAATTAATAATTACCATATTAATTATCTTTTACATTAAGGTGGGGCTGACCTGTACCCTTTACATTAAAAATAGGGTTACAGGTAAGTCTGACTCTTGAACAATATATCAAGGGATCGCATACACCCACTAGTTCTCAGCCACTAGGCGCACATTCATTTGTGCTTAGACACAGGGATGTCCACATCTCTATATCACTGCATCTCACAAGAGAACCAAAATCACTAGTGCTCAGCCACTAGGATCGCGTTCACCTATGCTCATCCATAGGCACGTCCAACTCAGCAGATCTTCTTTCTCACTGTGTTACACAGGATATTCATATGGATTTGATCATCTCAACTCTCTGCTCATAGGAGGATAATACATCGTTTCATATCAGTCTTAGAATGATGCACTCAGCTCATTGTCGTTTCCACACATTCACCTGTGCTCAGCCACAGGCACGTCCAACTCAGCAAATATTATTTCTCACTTCATTACATAGGAGAATCATTTGGATTATCATCTCAAGTCTTTGTACAGAGGAGGCCAGCATAACATTCTAGTTCTGTCTCAAATAGGAAACACACACCCAACTCAGGGACTCTCTCTGAGGTCTGTGTCCTGGAGGATGTCTCACGCAATTGTAATCATCAACAGAAGGAGAGTATTGTTCAATGGGTCTACTTAACCTCGTAGATATTCTAACAAAAAAAAATTGGATTTTGAGGTACATGTTTCTCTTTTTATTGGACATTTTAATTTTCTGGTACCTTTGGAATTTCTTTTTCAGTGATCTCATCAAGCATTGTGTATTTTGGTTTTTCTTTTTCCTATTTATTTCCCTGCAATTGATCTTTGTACATGACCTTCTCATTAAATATGAAATATATACTCCTAATGATTTTGTAATTTTCATAATCCCATAAGAGATAACCAAAATCATTAACATCATATCCAATAAAGGTACACTTCTTGGATTTTTCCTCAAGCTTTGTTCTATTTTCTTTATCAATATGGACAAATGCTTCACAACCAAAAGTCTTCAAAAAAGAATAGTTTACCTTTTTACCTGCCCATGCATCCTATGGAATTCCACCATCCAAATATCTTGAAGGTCCTATGTTTATTAAGTAAACAATAGTATCTACAACATATTCTCATAACTATAAGGGAAACCCATCATGCAATCTCATACTCCTTGCACTCTCCATGATTATCTTGTTCATCCTTTCTGACACACCATTTTATTTTATTTTCGTGGAAATGTCTTCTCTCTATGAACCCCATGGTATGAACAGTAATCATCAAACTCCTTGATGTAATATTCACCTCCATTGTCTGATCTGAGACATTTCAACCTTTTTCCTGTCTCATTCTCAACCAAATATTTCCATTTCTTAAAAGTGTCAAAAACATCAATTTTTTGTCGAATGCAATAAACACAAGTTTTTCTAGTTGCATCATCAATAAAAGTGACATAATAACGAGATACACCAAGGGATGATATGTGAGTTGGTCCTCATACATCTATGTGCAGAAGCTATAAGCTTTGACTCTTCTTTTCCTTTCTGAATCTAATAAATCTTACTCTCTTTTGTTTTCCATAAACACAGTGCTCACAGAAATCCAAATCAGTTTGTTTAATATCTGGAAATAAATTTTTTTTGTGAAGTATTTGCATCCCCTTCTCACTCATGTACCCAAGCCTATGCTTCCGCAGTGTTGTATCCACTCCTATAAAAGATAAATATATAGAAGAGTCAGTATTATCAGTACATAAATACAATGTACCTACCTTCTATCCTTTTTCTATCACCATTGATCCTTTGGTGACCTTCCACGCCTTATCTGTAAATCTATATATACAACCTTCACTTGCCAACTGCCTTGTTGAAATTAGATTTTTTCTTAGATCTAGAACATGTATTACCTCTTTCAACAACCATTGGTTTTCATTATTTTTTTTTATTTGTACCTTTCCCATTTCAACAATTTTGCATGGTGCATCATCACCCAAATGCACCTGTCCAAAATCACTTTGAACATAATATTGAAAATGTTTCCTATGGGGTGTGGCATGAAATGAAGCCCCTAAATATACTACTCAAGACTCAGAAATATTATCTACAAAAAGAATCAAAGCATCTTGTACCACATCACCTATTACATTTTCTTCTTGATTTTTCTCCTCCTATCCATCTCTTTTTTTCTTTGGAGATCCGCAGTATTTCTTTTGATGTCCTTTATTAACAATTCCAACACTCTATATTTCCTAGTCTGGATTTGGATCTAACCTTCCTATAATTCCCATTGTTCCCTGAGTCCTTCACTCTATCCTTTTGTCTTCCCCTATTCTCCATGTTCAATGCATTACCTGATGTCTCACATGTTCTTTTCCATCACATTTCCTCGCTAATGATAAAACCAACAACATCATCAAATTTTAGAGTGTTTGAACTAGAGATAGAGTTACTTACATCCATGACCAAGCCACTCCAACTTTCTGGCAATGAGCACAGTATTAGAAGATCCCTAACCTCATCATCAAAGTCCACTTTTACATAACTTAGTTGATTAGTAACTGTATTATATTCATTTAAATGATCGGCAACAGACCCACCTTCTGACATCTTCATATTAAATAATTTTTTCATTAGAAATACCATATTGGACACCAAGGGTTTTTCATACAGTTTAGAAATACCATATTGGACGTCGAGGGTTTTTCATTCAGTTCCTTCATTGTATTTTCTTTTGAAATATTGAAATCCATCGACGCTTCCAAGCTCAACCGTATCATTCCTAGTGTCTTTCTGTCAAGAACCTCCCAGTCTTCGTCCTTCATGGTCGTCATATTCTTTGTTATTCTTCCCAATGGTAGGAATAGGTCCTTCTAATATAAATAATCTTACATCTGCATCTTCCATAACTGGTAGTTTTGGTCGTTAAATTTCTCTACTCTAAACTTTCCATCTCCCTCAATTGATCCCACTTGAACCAGGAACCATCTTTTCCTGCGAGTTACCTTTTTCTCTGATACTAGTTGTTGGAAAAATAGGATCACGAAGCAATAAAATAAAATTAAAATTTGAAAATAAAACATATAAGATACGCAATACAATAGAGACACATATGTAATTGGTTCACCCAGTGTGGGCTATGTCCACCAGAGAAATTTCCAGTTCCTTCCTTTATTATTATCCACCAAAATGAAGGGATACAACCTACAACACCCCCGTTGTAACTTCCTCTTCTTTCTCTCACAGTCTCTTCTCTCATCATACAATATTCACACACATACACAGCCACAATATGATTCCCTCATGAAAAAAGTGTTTCCTTATAGGGCCAAAAACCCTAACATAACTTCTATCGTATTATAATGAACGGTCCAAATTGACTACAAAATTACAATATTTTACAAGGCATTTTTTCCCAAAATTTCACTTCAGGGGTATGTTGACTCTCAAAATCGTCAAAGAGTCACTTGCCTCTTTATTATAGTTTATTTAATATATATATATATATATATAATAAACTATAAGTGGGGACCCCCTATAGTGTCATTCAAATAAGTAACCTGGAAGAGCCCTTTTCAAGGAAAAATCACTTAAATTATTTATTGTTGTGGTTGTCTTTATATATATATATATAAGTGGGGACCCCCTATAGTGTCATTCAAATAAGTAACTTGGAAGAGCCCTTTTCAAGGAAAATTCACTTAAATTATTTATTGTTGTGGTTGTCTTTGATGCTTACGAATCACCTGCTGGATGATTATTTTGATATGAGCTTGGATTTAAGTGATAACAATAGTGGTTTCAAATGGTATTCAGAACTCCTCTTTGGGCATTTTATTTGATTCTAGTTACAAATGTAGGGCAAAATCATCTTCAAAAAAAGTGTTTTATGGTTGTTGTTTCAAATGATAAAAGGGTTCTCATTTTTTGTTAATGCATCGACATGATATTTACCCACTAGTTGTTGAGTTTTAGACATATAAAAAAAGGGTGACCTGCATACATATGTACATAGTGCATCACTCATATATATTACACAGGTTATATGTACATGGTCCGATACACATTAGACAAGCTACAAGGATATGGTAGTGTCAACCTTATTGTTACAAATTGTGATAGCAATAAAGATTTGTATTTGGAAAAATGTTGAAGGTTTCAACACATATGGGATATTGTCCATAGCGCACACATATTTTATATCTTATCGATATGATCCAACATGTATATTTTATAGAAATTGCATTGTATGGCCGACAATCTTAATTATGGTGGTTAAGTGTTGGAAGTTCATATGTTAGTGAATGTTGATATTTTGAATGCATGTGGGACATCCTATATGCAAATACCATATGTTGGACATTGTTATTTGTCTATGGTGGTTAATGTGGTAGGTGGCTGAGTTGGTAACATGTGATCCTAAATGAGATGATGCTTACTTGGCACCTATTGGTTGCTTGAGTTTTTGACATGGCTCATCTTGGGTTTAGAAAGAGATTAATCTTGGTCGTCACCCTAGCACGATGTGACCAATAATTAATGCACCAGCTTGTTGTTCCAAGCTACCATTTTGGGTTTTGGCATTCATTTCGTTCGCTGGTGGAAATTAAGCTCTGCTAACTACAGCAATTTCTCGAATGTACCTTTTAACCTACACAACACTAGCTACAAGGGTTTTGATTCCTTGTCATCTAATGTGATTTTTTCTTAATAGTTTATGACTGGCTTTGTAACTACATGTTGTGCTTGTAACTCGATGTTTTCATGTTATGTTTTAAAGGAAAATAAGGTTGTTTTGCTCCTAATTTTGGAACAAAACATGCACAGAAGTTTGAATGTTATGATATATGGTTGATTTCCATAGTTATGGTTGTTGGTTTCCTATTTACCATGTTGGTCTGCGCATTAAAATGGAAAATTCTGGTGCTTTGGGTATTTGGTGTTTTAGTGTCGTATGCAAAGAAGTCACATGTAGATCTTATGTTGTTTCTTAAAACAAAATATCATACGACCCCATGCATACCCTTGTTGGTATACCTGCATGCACATTTCGGTTGGGCCAAGTCCAAACTAAAAATGTTTTGGGTCAAAGCCCTTTTATTCTCAACAATTTATTGTTCGTTGGCAACCACAATCCGGTAAAACCCTGGTCATTTTGATTATGGTCATTTTTTTGGAACCGAAAACAAAGAAAGAGGAATCATTGCATCTCTGTATTATGATTAATTTTGTGACAAATGACACACCAGACTCTGATATTATTATAAGTAACCCATCGGGCCTCGCAAAGGTAATGGTTGTGCTTTGGTAGAAATAAAATTTTGAAACCCCTATTGTTTTGTGACACCTATGTCAGATTCGATTTCATGACCTTTTGGCCATAAAAAGGGCATGATACCATGTATTGATTGAGTAATTTCAATGCATACATATGTATGTCATCTCCTTGCAAATAAAATACTCTATCCAGTTTGGGGCCGGATTGAACAAGCATTGTTACGATTTTATCATTCAAGTGTTGGTTAATAAGTAATGAAATTGATCATTTAAGAGTGCAGATAAAGAAAATGTTTGTTTGTATGACTATGTTGATATTTCAAATGTTGTCTACATGAATGTTTTGCATTTGATGTTGGAAGTAATATGTAATGTTTTGATTGAAGACGAAAATTAGAGTTAAATAGGAACTAATACATGGATTTTGATCATTTGTAAAAAAGAATAATGCTTGGTGTAACATCCCGCTCTGGCGCACTGACAAAAACTTATTCTTTGAGGACACTTGCTCGCAAGTGATCTGGATTTTTATGATGATGAACCACTCAACCTTGATGATGATGCGTCATGAATTATGACAGGATGTTTTACTATTGCTATATACAGGTGCTATTGACTCARTTTCATTGAGTGTGCAGGGTTTCGGACCTTGAGGATGCAGAGGCATCGGTGGAACTCCCTTGGACTCCGGATTGAGTCAGGGAGTGGGCTATTTGAGTTGTTTTCATTTACAGTGATATTGTGTGGTTTTGATGATATGCTATTGATTTCATGATATGTTGTTTCATGATAGCTTGCCGACCAGACTCACATATGGAGTAGAGGGGCCACACACGAGTTCCAGAGAGATTTAGGGAGAGGTGTGTCAGCAGCCCTGCCACAGCCTATTAGCACTCTCGCTGTGGCTCGAACTGTAGGTTAACGATTACCT